>UELX01003270.1:0-24599 GCA_900480035.1 Eupelmus urozonus | reverse complement strand
ATAGCTTTGGCTAAGCAGAATTGCGGGGATATTAGAGATTACAATGGAAGCGACTTTAGACTGTTTATCTGTTCAATTAGATGCTTCTCGGGGAAAAAATTAGTTAGTTTAAAACACTGAAGTGGTAGAAGTGCCTAACCTAATTAATTATGTGCATGTAATTGTAAAAACCAAATTATTTTTTTTTCATATAGAAATATTGTTTTATTATGCAGGTATAACGTGAATCGATATTAGGGCATAATATAGGCATCTAAGAATATAACAGAAATTAAGTAGAAACAGACTTCTGTTAGAGATGGCCTTATTCGTTTACGGTGACCAATAAGCTATATCTGCTGCTACTACTGCAAAATCAGTAGTAACAGATGTCTGTTGAAGATGTTCTTTTTCTAATTCTGACATCTTCACAATGTTTGAAACTACTTATTTTGGTGTCACAATCTATTGCTTCCTCATAAAGAAAACTTTGTAATAGTAAAAGGAGGATGCCCACGGCTATATAGGAAATTGCCCTGCAAGGGAAACGTACAAAACCATTGCCATCGTCTAGAGCACAAAAATACATGCAAATTACAAGAAAAAAGGGTCGTTTTAACACCAGGGAAAATGGAGAAAAACAGGGTTAAATATTTTATGCGTTTTTAAGCAATTTTCAATAAAAAGATGAGAAAAAAAAGTTTGCACGTTTTTAATGCAACGAATCAAATCTCAGAAGTAAGACAATCCAAACAACTATCGATTTTAATAATCCTACTTTCAGAGCAACCCTTATCTTGCTATATTGGAGGATGAATCAGTTGGGGTTGATGCATCTCCCTACTGCCTTTGTTTGATTTGTATATTATAACACTTTTTTTCGAATCAAATAATATACCAATAAAAAAAAACAATAAAAAACATGTCAGTTAGCACAGACACTGATTCAGAGCAGCCGCATGGATAGTTGGAAAAATTTTTTATATGAAATATCGTAAGTCGCAGATAAGACGATCGAGATTAGTTGTATAAAAAAAAGATCTTTGCAAGTTTTTGATTGAACGAATCAAATCTCAAAAGTAAGGCAATCTAAACGACTGTCGATTCTACTACTCTTCTCTTATACAGCAACCCTTATCTGACTGTACTCTGGGGTGAATCAGTTGGGGGTGGAACATCTCTTCACTGTTTTTTTTTTAATACAATTAATCTCTATCGCTATTTCTGCTACTTACAATATTAAATATAAAACTGAATAAAACTGAATCAGTGTATGCGCTAATTGACGTGTTTTTTAATGTTTTTTCTATTGGTATATTATTTAATTAGAAAAAAACGTATCAAAATATATTATCAAGAAATCATATTGTGAAGACATGTGGAGACATGTTCTACCCCCCAAACAGATTAACCCCTGAGTACACTCAGGTAAGGATAGCTCTGAAAGTAGAATTGTTAAAATCGATAGTTGTTTGGATTGTCTTGCTTCTGAGATTTGATTCGTTGCATTAAAAACGTGCAAACTTTTTTTTTCTCATCTTTTTATTGAAAATTGCTTAAAAACGCATAAAATATTTAACCCTGTTTTTTTTTTCACTTTTCCTGGTGTTAAAACGACCCTTTTTTCTTGTAATTTGCATGTTTTTTGATGCTCTATACGATGGCAATGGTTTTGTACGTTTCCCTTGCGAGGCAATTTCCTATATAGCCATGGGCATCCTCCTTTGAATATCGTTAAATTGCTTTAGAAATTTATTTAGAAGGGTTAGAAGTTTGAATCACGTGATTTTAGAAAATATCTGTATGGGGTGTGTATGTATGTGTTCGTGTGTGCCGCTATATTTTAGTAACCGCTAGATTTAGTGTAAACAATTGCTCCGATTATAAATTTGAAAAACTCATTCTTTTTGTTCTAATTATGCAAATTTCGAAAAAATCTGTTTTTTAATTTTCCAAAAATTAATAAAGAAGTCGATCATTAAGAAAAAAAATATATAATATACTTATAGAAACAATAAATTAATTTTGAAGAAGTTACGTGCAGCAGTTTTATCTTTATTATCTTATCTAAGGCTAATTGTAAATCCATAAATCCTACAAGAAATCACGTCATTCCAGTCACCATACATCTAAAGCTCCGTCGTGCGCGAAAAACTAAAAAAAAGCAAGCAGTCTTCGCAGAAAATATGAGGTATAAACCCCGCGATATTAATGTTCCTCCATTCGTCCAATTTATGAAGCGTTAAGGAGTGACTCTCCCCGCGGCAAATCCAGAACCTAAGGAGAAAACGGATCCAGCAAGCCGTCTTCCTTTCGCCGGCATCGATTTGGCAAGCGCGACTCTCTGCCCCTCTCCCGCCTTCGCGCGAATATCCTCTCAGGTTTCCGACGAGATTAAAAGGCCGTCGCGGTCTCGGCTCGTTTCCGTTCATAAATATATTTGTCGCTCGCGGATGGTAAAGGGGGGAGGTGTAATCGGCCGCTCCTCTCTTATTTTCCTCCGCTCGGTTAGCGCGACGAAAAATCGCGCTTCGTTATGAGGCCGGGCGTGTGCGCCCCGTACTTTTTCTTATCTGCGCGCGAGTGAAAAACGACTGGAGGAGAGAGGCAGAGAAAGAGAGAGACGAGCACAATTTTGCGCTTGGGACGAGTGCGGCGGGAGCTCGTGAGAAATTGCCCCTGGCTTTTTGCGTATTTAGATGTTGGCCGCGCGTGCGTGACGAGCTTTTCGATAAGGGCGAGCTTTTTGTTTTTGAGTTGTGTTGCGTGTCTGGTCAGATAAGCAGACAATCGAGGAATCTGGCTTTGTTGTCTTTATCGCGGATTGTAAAGAGTCCAAGGTCAGGTGCGAGTGACGGCTGTCAAGGCTGAAGAGGAGTCAGGTGGGTTGTGCAAAAAAAAGCTGTATCTGCATGTTAAACGAAAACTGGCTGTCTCGGAGAGTGAATAATGGATTTTTTTTAAGGACGGTTAGGATTGCTTTGGTAATGGAACTCTTGAAGTTTGATATTTGAATTTTTTTTAATGGAAATTAATGTCGCTTCGCGGTAGTATTAAGTAATCGTAGATAGTGGTTTGCTTTTTAACTAATTTTTTAACACGACAGAGACAAATATAAAAACAACTAAATATTTCTACAACAAATGATAATAGAACTCATTCATTCTTAAACCACCAGTTTCCTCGAAGAAAAATTAACATTTTCCGTAGATTCGCGCAATCCAACAAGCAAGTTGTAACCAATTCCGTGCATCATTTACGCTCGAAGTTTCAGGGCGCATCCGTCGCTACCCGACCTAATCCTTTTTGCAAATGTTGACGGTGCAGTGGTTAGGAGGACGGAGTGGAACACGAGTTTCGCCGATATCTCCAAGAAAAACAGCGGCGGCAGCAGCAGTTCCCCGCAGACGGTTGAATCAATTCGCAAGCCACAGCAAAACCACTGCGCGCTCGCGCGCGCGCTTTTACTAATGACGATTTATGATCAGGCGCTAGCCTTGAGCTTTTTAAGACGCCTGGACTTTCTTGCGAACTTTTCTTGCTGTTAAATGAAGGGATGAAAAAGTTGTCCTGCAAGAACAGACGCGAGTTTAATCTTATAATTTGGATCGTTAATTATAATCGAGTTCACGCGCCATCGCTTTTGCGTAAAATACATTTCGGGCTAATGCTCGAGCACAGAATTCAGATTTTGAATGGGCAGAGGGTACGTAATTGATTTCATATTTACATTGGCTCTATGTGTTTTTCTAACGTTTAATATATCCATTCTACTTTTATGCTTCTATTTTATAATCACCAACTATCCTACATCAATCCTAACATTTACTCGAACAATCGCTAAAATATTTACAGCCAGACGCTCCAGCAACTCGGCGATCCAACCATATCCTCAAGCCCGTACATCTCGAAACGTCGCCGGAATCTCCGGGCAAGTATCGATGGTAATAAAGCGAGCGACGAAATCGCAAAAAGAAGCCAGCTCTTCGAGACTGCGAGGGAGTCTGACTTTTCCTGGTCTCCAATATAGACACAAACATACGCACATGCACAAGCACAGGCACTTACTCTTACATACACATCCACAGAAAAGAAACGAGCGAGCGAAACAGGATATGGCGGGGCGAGAAAGAAAACCGGGACTCCGGGAGGATGAAGACAGGTGGTGTCGTGGGACCTGCACGCCGAGACACATACCAAAAGTTTACCGTCCCTTAGGGAAATGCCGAGAGCGCGCGCGCGAATCGATCGCACCTTCGATGTTTTCAGCGTTCGCGTAGAGTAGCGAGAGCCAGCGATACTCCGCCCTTTCTCCTTTCATTTTTTCGCGAGTGCAAGCGAAAGATGAACGCGACGATTTTAATGGCTTCTTTGTTATCTGCTCTAGGGTTTGCTTACAATATTGGGTTCGGTTCTTTTCTTTTGGTTGCAAATGTATAATTGATGGTTTAATGTCGAAGTTTCGTGGATATTACTGAATCTGGTTTTGTAATGACTTTTTTTTAAGGAAAGCGTATGTCCTGGTACATTAAAATTAGATAAAATATAAAAAATATTCAAATATTTTTTAACGGTCTTCTTTCATTAATTATAACAGCGTATCTGGAATTAAAATCGCTTGGAAAAAAGTACTGCTTCCATTTTCCAAAGTTTCTGTCTTTCTGTACGTACATATACATTCTCTTGCATCAAAAAATTAATAAAAGAAACATAAAAAATTCATGTTTTTACATCCTATATATTTTTACTGTGTTATGTAATAACGTTTACGTTTTATTGATTTAAATACAAAAGTGTGGTCGCGCGTTTATGAATATTCCGCCAAATTATTATGTAAATTTTGATTAAATTGGCTTACATATAAAATGCATTTCATATAATCAATCGCGCGCCTACCGAGATGAATTAGTAAAATCTGCAATATAAAATAATAAAGGCCCACAGCGATGGTGATAATTTCAAAACGAACAAATATTACATAATTCACAGCGTCCCTTTATATACACCCACGAGCAACCGATCAAATACGTCAAATTACGTAGCCAGGCTCGCTCGCGTGATACGCAATAACTCCAGAATTATTATTCGCTGCTCGTAAAAAGCACTTGGACTAAGAAAGATAAGCAAGGCGCAAAAAGCTCTTATATAGCTCTCTCGCCGCAAAATCGGATATACTCGGCGTAATATCAGAAAAGCCAGGGCGCGATCGCGATTTCTCGCTACAGCCGCTCTCCTCGCGTATATATCGATCCGCTCTGCACTTTTCTCAGGCACTTTTTCGCCTTTGACGAACGCGCGCCCCTCACATCCTTCTCTTTCGCGCGCGGCGCAAAAGTCGCTTATATACGTAGCCAGGAAAGCGGCCCGGCCTTTTCCTTTGGCTTGCCGATAAAAATATCGCGCGGGTCACGCTCGGCCTGGTCCTTTGAGCGCCTGTGCTCGCGATCTTTGTTCATTTTTAATCTGGGACTGGAGAGAGGAGCGGGGAGACGGGACGCAAGCATGAATATTTCCGGCTTGGGAGATAGAAAGGGCTACGTGCGTGGAATGTGCGTGTGGCACTCTGAAAATTGTATTTGCTTTTTGCTGGGAGTGCTGGGTTATTGTCGGATTTGAGATGTTTGTATTCGCAGTTTAAGGGAGGCTTTCTGTGGTGGTTTTGGATTTTCTGAGCTGATGATTTGCTTGGTGAGGAGGAAATAATTAATTTCTAAGTCAGATGCTAACTATTCTAATATTAAGCTCTTTAAGTATAAATTTAATTTTCTATTCGCGAAATGCTAATGGCTGATTTTTTATTTTAAAATGCAACTAATTTTTAACTTAATAATTTTATAATTTATTTACTATGAAAAATATTAATTTGTAACGTTGCATCTTTATAAAGTAAATATTAAATAAATATAGACAAAAGTAAATAATAGATTGATTATTATAGTAAATGATACAAATTTTCCTCATAATTACCATAAAGTTAATGGAATATGTTTATTTAATTACAAGCCACGATAAAATTTATTTTCCACGAAAATTGGATGATCGCGGCGACGTGTCAATGTACAGGTTGGAAAATTGAAACATTTGTATTTTACTTCGTTTACACTTTGATAAAAAATATAATATAAATGATAATATAAAACTTTGTTTTAAGAAGCAGAATCTCATTGCTTAAAACACGAAGAATGGTGCTCTAATTGTAACCTCGGTATGCTTCTCCTAATCCCAAAATTCATAGACTACCAAACCTTTCCTACCCGAGTAGAGCTCGCTTCCCACGCCAAAAGAAAAATTCAAGTTCCCACATAGAAATAGCGCTAAGTAGCTCGGTGAACCGCAAAAAAATTGCTAAAAAGCGCGCTCGCGCGACAAGAGGGCAGCGAATCTAATTTTAGCCGTCCCCGTCTCTGAAAAAAGTTCTTGCCGATGCCGTAAAGATAAGAGAGATCGCATCTTCCGGCTCTCCTCTCGTAAATCCTAAATAAAGCCAAACACCGCGGCGAGCTTGGAAGGTAAAAGAGGGGGTGGGGGTCGGTTTCGTCGTCGTTGTAAAAGCGAGAGATCGATGCCGTTTTAAGGCTTATAAATCCGTGAGCTGCGAGCGGGCCCGCGCTTTTATCGCGCGGGGATTTTTAAAGCGCACGCGAATCGCTTCTGTAGGTAGTCGGGGCGTCCGGATGCAATTACGATACTTTTTTCCGTTCCCCTTAGGAGAGGAAATCCGCTGATCGTTGGTGTAAATTGCGATGGTTTTTTGCTCGTCTTTTGGCCGCTCTGACGGTGAGCTTTGACGAGATAGCAATGTCGTGCTTGTTGTTTTTTCTGTTTTTTTTTTGCTAATTTGGATGTCGGATGAAGAAAAATTAGATTACTGTTTAAAGAAGGGTAATTGGGGATTTATGTTTAGTTTCATGAGTAAAAATCAAGATGTTTTTTTGGTTTAAAAATGACTGTTTTTGTAAAAATTAATATACCTACTACATTTAAACTTTTCATTTAAAAAAAAAAACAAATTTCAATTCTTTTTAAACATAAAAACTTAAACGCAACTATTGTGAAGGTGAGAAAATGCCTTTGCGTGATACTTTTATCTTTAATAGTAAACTCGTGGCAAATAAGTAGCAATTATTTGGAAAATTCTTCCTTAATGCGAAAACAAATAAGTCTTTTACGAGGGGTAAGAAACGATCAAACGATAGCGAACTCTGGATGTTGATACATTCTTCGAGGGCTCGTATACCACACGCGAATGTTTCCTGCGTATTGTTAATGTCGTAAACAGGTAAAAGCTGCGGAACCTTTTATCCTTTGATAATTTAGATGGAAATGTAGGTTGGAAATGGTGTATTAATTTTTTTATTCATCTTTCAATGTTAATTATTGTATTTTAAAAGGTTACATTTTCTCAAGGTATATTAATTTTATCATCAATAAATGTAGACCTTTACATTCCATTATCATTAAAAATAGACCTTTATATTTTATCTTTAATACTTTAACAATTTTATTGAACATTGTAAAAGTAGTTTAGTTCAATGGAAGATCATCAATTTGGTGCTTTATTACTAAATTTTATTAAAACAGCTATGCATTTTTTCTATTAACCCAGAAAGCCAGCAGCAGGATTTAACTCTGACTTTCTTCATTTAAACCTCTTCAATTCCTCGAACCCTCTCTACCAAACTTTAATTAAGTATTAAAGGAATAAGTTAATATTTGATCAACCATCAATCACGGCAGGTGCTCCAAGAAAGAAGAATGAAAAAAAAAAAAAAAAACAGAAAAGAAAAGCTCGCTAAAAGAACTTATCCGCTGAAATCCGTAATCTCCATGAGAATGAGCGTGACGACAAAAGAAAAGCCGCGAGCACGCGGCGAGTCGTACATATAAAAAAATGAACTCTCGGCCTTACAAATTCAAATCTCGGCCTCTGAGCTCGCGCTGCGCGACCGCAAGGAAAAAAAACCGTCCAGCGCTCCGACACGCAGGTGGGAAATTCGATTAAGGCTATGAATAAAGAAAAGCAGCGGGCCGATTAACGGCGGCGTTAATACGACGAGGAAAGGCGCGCGGCTTTCCCGAAGAGCCACCAATATCGCCAATTGTTTACAGCTCCTCCTGAATAATCCATACACGGGCCGCTGAATATTCAGGCCGACTTTCGGCTCGACGATGTATATATACGTGAATATAACAACGCTTGTCGCGCGCGCCTCTCCCCCGGCCGATGCTCGCTCGAGCGAATAGCGACGGATAAAGAAGCTTTTGGAATAAAGCGGGCGAGTTGCGAGAGTTAATTTTCAATGCGACGATGACTAGAAATGCAGCTTTTCGAATTATCGACGCCGATGAATGGATCATCTCGGGAGATTTCTTTTTTCTTTCTCGTCAGCCTCGCACGCTTTTATTCTCACTGAGCTGCGCGCGAAAGGATTTCGCGCGATCGAGTGGAAAATTGAGTTGCGATTATTAGATTGGCTCTTCGGCAAGTGCATTTCTAATAAATGTTTAATTCAATTGGAGCTATTGCGCCGGGCGTAATTAAGAGGCGATATGATTTTTCGCGCGAGAAGCTTGAAAGAGTTGACGAAAAAGTTGGATGAAGAATAATGAGAAGAACAAGACAAATACACTTTTTACGGCGCTAATAAAGTCAGGCGACGGGCATGCAAGTTTTACTGAAATTTCTTTGTTTCTCTTTCGCGAGCGAAAGTTCAAAAATTTACAACGCCCTATAAAGTCGCACCGCCGCGTGATCCCGTGAAAACTTTTTAAATCCTATGCTTCTTTGATCCTCCTTTTTGCGAAATAATAATAAAAAATATATATAAACATATACATAAGTCACTCCCTTATCGGTCGTTTCTAAAAAGTACGCATCGCAAGTGGGTTAACTCTGTCCGCGAAAAATCTATTCCTGCTCCTTCCGCTCGACTAAGACGCATTATCGATTCGCTCCCGCATAACAAACCTGATCGCCGACAAAGACGGCAGTGCATTTTGTTGCTCAAAGCCCGACGTTTTTTTGCCGTTGACAAACCTCGTTGACGCTCGGAAAAAGCATGTTTCCCGGTAATTTTCAACGAACGTTCAGCTCTTCTTGCTCGTTTTCGCGTGCGTTTAACTTTGCGCGTTTATCGTTGCATCTTTTGCCATTTCACCTGCACGCCGAGCGTTTAGTTCTCCCCGAGTTTTTCTTCTTGCCCGGGCTCTCGCTAGTTTTTTTTTGTTTTTTTCCGTTTTCCTCGGCCTTTTCGCGTAAATAAAGCCGGTACGTTTAGTTGCTCGTTACAATAATGACCGTTTAGCCGAGCGTTAAAGTGCTTGGGTGTAGACGGTATTTATGCCACGTATAGGCGATTTGTGGGATAAAGGTATCAAAGTATTGGCTATACGAGCTCGCCGGGGATGTGAAGCGGGACTTTTCTCGAATCTTGCCAATACCTCAAATCCCTGATCCGATAGCTCTAAAGCTTTATCCAAAATCGGAAAAAGATTTTGATCCTTCACTTTTCTCGATGTGCTCTTAGTAATATTTTGATGGAGGTGGTTAGGCTTTGCGCCTATTTGGATGCAAAATCAAAAAGGTTATAATTAGTAATTAAATAATAAGGCTTATTATTAATATTGTTTAAGTTATTTATTAACTCCTAGTTTAGATTATGCCAAGTTCTAATAAAACTTAAAAGTTTAATACTATCAAATTAAATTTATTGGACATTTACTCTTTTTGTGAACTGTTACCTGCGGTATATTTGTGTAAATACAACTATATACGGTATTACGTTGATTACATAATTGATTAATGCTTTTTCAGAACTGCAGAATTTAATAGGGAATACTCATACATTCAGTAGAAATTGAGTATTAACCATTAAAAATAGATATTGTAATCTGTGTAATGAATGTCTTTTTAATCTTTAATTTATAAAAAACGCTATGAAATAACTAATAAATTCTTACTTTTATTTTTACGATAGTAACTGCGTACTAGACTGAAAGTTAATTAATAATTAATGAATCGAATCGTGAATGATCCACTATAAAAAGAAAATAAACAAACCGCTCTTCAATCTCACGACACACACTCCCAGAAATAATAATTCTCAGAGACACACACCTAATGAATCTTTACCAGGATTAACCCGCAAATCATTAATCCCCAGCCCTTGACGATTAATCCACACTGTATAATTTCATAAGCGGGCATCATCCGAGCGCGCAGCGCGCATGAAAATAGCGTGCCGATGGCCCCGCGGGCTTTCGTCTCGCTAACTTGATATCGCTTGCGAGCTCCCCGCGGAGCTGCCGTGTCGCTCGCTCACGGCGCGTCGATTATTCTTTCGCTACGTGGCTGCATGTGTACGTTCGCCTATACGTGCCTATGTATGTATTTACCTGCCGCGAGAGGGAGAGAGAGAGAGAGAGAGGGATTATCGGGAAAGCTCGATCTCTGCCGCTCTTCCGATATAGCGGGATTTCCAATTTGCTCGATAAGTCTCGAGCTATCTCTTGCTGCCTCCCTCTCTCTCTTTCTCTCTCTTTCTATAGTGCGCGTTGGCTCTGTCTGTCTGTCGAGTTGCCTATTGCCTTTTCGTGGATATTGTACTTTTTGTTTCGAGCGGTTTTAAAGGAGGATTATCTTTTGTAGGGGATTCGGCGAGATTAGATTTGCCGATTTATCGTGGAAAAATAATCATTAGTCGGAAAGAGCTGGGCTTGTCGAATTATTTTGCGAGAGAGATAGATATATTAGATTTTTAAATTTAAATTTAGTTCATTTTTGTTTAGGTGATAAAATCTCATTTTTAATAGTTTTTTTAAAGCTTTAAAGTATTTCAAAACGTTGCTTTAGAATTATAATAATTATCTAATGAAATTTAAGTAAAAGCTGAGAGTTAAACTTTCGATCTCAGCATACAGAGGTACATGTTCTACCCCTAATACCAACGATTCTCTAATCACTTTTTTGTATTCTACTTGGCTAGTAATTTCTCTTTGCATATGGAACATGTATTTTTTCCAACTAAATTACTCGTAGAACTCGTATTATTCTATATATTTAAGGAATCAATTGAATTACTTTAGTTGTTTTGATAAAAAATCCGTTTGGCACAAATTAATTCATAGATAACAACGAAATTAGCTTGCACAAACATCCCTTGAGAAGAAAATTCTGCAAGAAAAAAAAGAATCGCGAAACAGGTAGCTCTATATCTACTCCCCCAAGTAACTGCCGACGTCTAAAAAGAAAAGAAAAAAGCACATGGAAATCTTTTCTCTTTAATCGCACGAAAGGGCGCTCGACAATTCTCAGCTCGCTCCTCCAAAGCACAGACAGACACAGGCACATACACACACAGCCACAGTAGGAAAGTTCACCCAAGAGAAAAATCTAACCTGAAAACATTACCTCGCGGCGCGGTCGAACAAATATCCGGCGCACCCCTAAGGGATGAATATTCTAATTCAATCGGCGAAACTTGGCGCGAGCGTATATAAGTCGCGGAACTCGAGCTTGCGCGCGCGCGCGAGCCGGAGTAGCGAGGCGAAAAACTCGGAGTAGCGATAAGCGCGCGCTCTCGCGATATTCGCGCTCGAGTTTTTCCATTCGGGCGACTTTTATCTCGGACGATAAAACCCGTACGCGTTTGGACGACGAAACGTGCGCGCACGTACACACACCGACATGCACACTCTTGAGTCGCTGTATTTTTTTTTACTTTTCTCTTTTTCCTCGCGGGCGCTTGTTTTTCGCGCGTGACGTACCGCAGGGGAGGAGGAGTCGTGCAGGTTTTAAACGAGCCTCGTTATATGAGAGAGACGAAGGGAGGCGTCGAAGGAAAAGGATTTTTCCAGCGCTGCCGCCGGCTTCGAGGCTGCCTCGAGTGTATACCTCAACTTTGGCTGGGAGACGCTTCGTCCTGTGGATCTTTTTTGCGGGTAGTTGAGGCACAGTTCGCTTTTCGATGAATACGAGATGATAAATTTATATAGTTTTGTTAGTGTCGAAAGTTGTAAAAGAATGGTACTTTATTACATTATAAATATTCATGACTGAGCATTGTTATCAACATAATAATGTGGTTTCTGATTAGTTCTTATTTATTTATTTAATAAAAATCAACGAGCAAAAATGCCCTATACAATGAATTGTAATATTTTATACAATATATTTATGAACAGAATATGATAAACAGGATTTTTTTAATTTAAATGCATACATTTTTGTATCATTAGTATTTGAGGTTTACCATGACAATAAAAATATATGCAGAAGTGTACGATGCAATAGTTTGTAATAAAAGAGAAGTTATGGTGTTGAATTAGTTGTTACTGCCCGGTCTGACTGAAATCTCTTTTTCTACTTAACAGAAGAAACAGACAATTTAAATTTTTAAAATACGAATTAAAAATTCGTCTAATTTACATTCATTCTCACGGGTTCAGATTATACAAAAAAGGATTTTACATTTTAAAAGTTATAAAGAAGTAAAAAATATTCTCTTCAAAGTAATTTCTAAAGTAAAATATACGTTTCACATGAAAAGAAGAACAGTTTTTATAACTACTTTGTAAAATTGCCCACAGGAGCTGTAAGAAGGAAGAAAAGTAGTACACATATGGCCACATTCGATACACACAGACACTTTTGCTCACTCAGTTTCATAATAATACTTTATTTTACTTTATTTTTCTTTACGCTTTTGGCTCCGTTTTTGGTCAGTCTTTTGACTTTTGTCTCTGAGATTTAGAGAAAAATAAAAAGGCGAGAGAAAAACAGTTCTTCTATTTTTGATAGCGCGACGTGACGGAAAATTGTAAAGAGCGCTAAAAGCAGACTCGAAGCAAGAGTGTATTCTTTCGAAGTAAATATATACTTTGCGCAAGATATTTTTTAAGGAAGTTGATTCTCTCAGATTAAAAAATAAAGAAAAGCTAGAGGAAGGATTGCTCGAATAAATTGATTACGTGATCAGAAGTTACAATTTCTCTAAATGTATATTTATATATAAACAAACTTTTTGTATCAAATTCTTAACTAAAACTTCCGCTAGTATTAATACATAAAAGAAAAGTATCGTAGATCTAAATGAGAAATTTTTCTCAAATGTTAGAATTTATTTTGACGTACCAAAAATAAAAGAAATTACATAATACCAGTGTTGATTACTTTTAAAAAATGTGAAATTATGTCAGTTTGCAATGAAGATACCTAAAAAAATGCTGAAATTCAAAGATTTTTGGTACAGTTTAATTATTCAACTGTGAACTGTCATAATTTTGTACGTAATAATCAAAATTGTATTCAGAAAATATCAAATAAATACTTATTTTCAATAATTTAATTTTTTTATACTATTTTAAACTCTTTTGGGATACTATTTTTTTTACATTTCTTCTAATATGACATTATAAACGTCCAAGCTTCCTCAAGCGTTGTGTTGTTCTGGCATGGCTTTGTAAATTATTTGCTATATAAAATTATATTCCAAAGTTTAAGGCGACCCTGTTAATCCAGAAATACGGCACTCTCCTTATTAAAAAAGAAGAACCTCTCCTCCCACAATCCAGCTAACCGGGCCAGCCGTCATTACCGTAAACGAAGCATAAAAATAATTCAATAATCCCATAAATCCAGCGTAATTTCACAAGTGACCCGCAACGACACGCGGGATGGATTTCCGGTTCATTTCTAAAATCCCTCATCGGGCCGAATTCGTTTTTCCCGCTCGGCCAAGGTAATAGCGATTTTCTCGATTGCACTGCTCTCGCCTGCGCTCCCAGCCGATCTGGATATAGGTGCGGGGGAGCAGAGCCCCGGCTCCGCCTCACGTAGACGCATTATGCGGGATGCGCGCGTATGTATGCATGCACGCTCGTTTCGGTATATCGACGGGCGAGATGGAAATTCGCCGCGGAATATTTGGACTTTACGCGATTTGTCCCACCGCGCGCGAAATTGGAAGGGCTGCTGAGGTGTGTAGCCGCTACGGTGGAGGCTTGTTTTTTTTTATTTTTATTTGAGAGTTGGGGAGTATTGATTCTGGGCTCGTGTTAAGCTGTAGAGCTTTTTAGGTCTTAGGAAATGATGATCAAATTTATTATATGTTGTATGAATAGATTCAAACATAAATTGGATAGATGCCGGACTATTTAGTATTTAATTTGAAGAAGACAATAATTTGTAATTATTTCCTTTTAATTATAAACAAAGGAAACTTGTAGCATTCAAATGAGCTAGGCAATCACACGAACATGGCCAAAATATCAGAACGACCTACCGACACCCGGCCGCAGAAAATACCGCTATTGATTAAACCTCCCAAAAGCACATCCAATCAAAAATTCACATCCCAGTTTCTCGTTTTCCCGCCACTCGACAAGCAGCCTACACACCAGCCGCTCACCAAATCCACACGCGTCTGTTTTTTCCCCCGCGACATTACACAAACCCGGCCATTAATTTTGCGTTTGTCGATAACAAGGCAGGCTCTCTCCCGAGGCGAAAAACGCAAAACAAGCCATAGCGCGCTCGCGGCAATAAAGCCAATTAAACGCGGGCAATCGCGGCGTTCGGCGCGTATAATAGCGAGCTGTGTATTACACGGGCCGGCCGCGCCAGGGTCACGTATAGAGCAGCTCTGCTGCTGCTGCTGCTGCTTCAGAAATTTCGCCCGAGCGGACGGCCAGCCGCTAATGGTATCGCATTAACGGCCCCGGCAGCCCTGCACGTACGCAGCCCGCGCGAGAGAAAGACAGGCTGGCGCGTACGTGAGCGCCGCCTGCGAGTACAGTCGCTGCTAGAGAGCTGCTAGAGGTATTTGGTATTCGGGCTGGATTGCGGGATGATGAGTTCTTACACGGTTTTCGCTTGTTTCGGCCTGGATTTGTGCTTTGGTGCGTTTGGTTGGAGGGTTGGAGGTTGAATTTTTTGTAGGTGGGTTCTGGAAAATGATTTTAGAGGAGCTTCGTTTTGTTAAGAATTGACGATTTTATGCTTCGGCCAAATCCTGGATCTTTTTGCTTTAATATTTGAACAACTTGCTGTATGTAGATAAACTTATTTGTACAGAATAAGAGCAAATAGTTCAAAGATTGGCACGCTTATGAAAATTTGCAATTCCATCAGTGATCATTAGTAAGAACACAGTACATGAAAAGGTTAAATTAATAAAACTTACACGAATTCAAGAAAACAATATTTGTTAAAAAATTTAATGCAGTTTACAAAACATGAACTAAAAATAATGTCGACTTAAAGAAACAATTATTAAAATAATTAAAAAAAAAATTTTTTCATATCTGCAGTATGTTATAAAGTTAGTAATTATAATAATTATAGAAATTATTCATTATACATATTATAATTAAATCGGTTATTTTTAAAAATTCTTTAACAAAGTATGTTTAAAAATATTAACAAGTGTATTTTATAACCAATGACTGTCCAACTGTTAAAATAACCTAAAGTGTGCTAAAATTTGAGTTAATATTGACTTAATTCAGAAATAGCTCATTACGCCTACAATGTGTACTTTAATTATGTTTATTTTTTGATAATTTTAAATTAAATAAAGCAAAAGGAAAGAAACCTCAAAAAGACGTTAGATCATACATGAAACTTTATCTTAAGAATAGTCGATTATTCTTAGCAATAACTTTTTAATTTCTAAGAGTAAAATTAAAATTCAATCTAACAAATAATCTGCATAATGCAGCTTCTTAAGTCCTTTCGCACTCGTCAAACTCCCCTAAAAAAGGCGCGATTTCATCTCCAAAAAGCGCAATCTTCCAAATCAGCGTCTCACATCGCAACCGAGCCACGAAAGCACATAGCCCGCTAGGATTTTGCGGCTGACTGTATGCATGCGAGAGAGATAGCAAGAGCATAACGAGAGAAGAAGAGGGTGGGGGTGGCGAGACCGAAATCCCTAATATCGCCGGTTGCAATATTGAGTGAAATCTAATGGGAACTTTGGCCCTCGCGCCGATCCTCTCTCCCTCTCCCTATTTCCCCCAAACGCGCGCGTACGCGCGTATTAATACAGCCCATTCAATTATGTAGCTGATAATCCGACGTGATTATGCTCTCGTAATTAGCATATCAATGCGATAACCGGGCTGTAGCGTCGATGCCTCCTGCGACCATCTTCCGCCACGGGGCTAATGCGACTTTTCGCTTTCGAGGGCTTACTGATCGTTTATTGAGAGCAGGGAGAGTTGCACTTGTTAGTGCAGATTGATTCAAAAACGTTCGGAATATTACATTATAAATTTAGAAAAAAAAATTATTTTTCACAATTTCTGTTAACTGAGTAAACTTCATAAATAACTGTTAACAAATACTTACAACTTAATAAATATATAATGTATTGCACCTAACTAAGAAGGCGTAGTTGCCCGTTCGTAATAGTACACTCTATGTCTCTGCAAAACTTTAGCTAATATCGAAGCATCTAAGAATGGGCTATTATAAATATTAAAAAACCTTAACTTACTTACATTGATGTAATAAATTTTAAAAGAAGATTTTAAGCAATCTTTAGTCTTAGATGCCTCATAAAACTAATATAGACTATCGGACTTCATTTACGATCAATTATGAAATACTATGAAAAAACGACGATAGTTTAATCAAGATGCCCTTAATCATTATCATTTATTGATAAAGAAAAGCTATGAATTCCATAAAAGTAGGTAAAAGTTGGTAGAAAAATAATCCGGAAATAAGAGATTGAGTTTATCCGTTTGGTTCATTTTATGCCGAAGTGAATTAAAAATCTTTCTGAAAAGAAACTCGCGCCGTAAAATACATCCTTTTTCTCGAGCTCGGGACCACAAATTTCCTTTATCGCCTTTGCATTCCGGCGAGTCCTTTCTTCTTTTCCGGCGTATTTTCCGGCCGTTTTTATCCATCCCAAACGTCTTAATCGGCTGGGCGAGCGCGGAGTATAAGCGAAGGGCGTGCCGTGATTTGCGGCTCGATTCGCGACAATAGGATTTTTAACGGCTCTTCGAACCGAAAACTGCGGGTGAGCGCGATATTTCCATCTGCTGGGCTATCGGTCAAGATTAAAATGGAAAAATTACTTTTAAATTCTCGTTTTTACCTTTAGATTCGAATAATTTATTTAAAACTTTTCTACTATATTAGTCTATCGTAAATTTAAAAATTTTCGATTTTTTCAGTTGAAATTATCAAAAAATAATCACACCAATGTTCTTTATAAGATGATATATTCATTTTTGTATATTAACTCATTAGGTTTCACCAAAAAGAAATATGTTCTTGATAAAATGTTTTTACTTTGAATAAAAGGTTTACAAAATTAATACTACATTATACTTAATAAATATAAAAAATTTGTTACAATATATGAGATTTAGAAGATCAAAATCGTCAACATATATTTTGAGATGCAGATGTAACACACACACTCACACACATCCATACAGGCATTTTCTAAACATAGTGTACTTCAATTTCAAATATCACGAAACGTGTTTTTAAAATATTCTATAAACTCATATTTTTTACTTTCTCAAAGCTTCTTCAGAGAGGCATAAATATAACAAAAACGAGTAAGAGTAAATTTTTTTTTAATTTTTTACTTTTAAAAATATCTTTTGTAAAATGTAAATACAGTAGTAAGCTTTTTATAAAATTTTATCCTTTCATGTTTAATAAACTAAAAATCGTATCATCATTTAATATTAATAAAATATAATAAAATATTCAAATTTCAGTAAACAGTTTGTAAACCATTTACTTTTGATTAATCCTTTCAAGACAGACTAAAAATTCTTTCTTTATTTTTCAACCGAAAAGTCACTGGCAAGTGCAACTTGACAGCCCAAATGAAGATCCGCGGTATTTTCGAGAGACATTAAAATAGTGAAAAAGAGATAGAGAGACGTCTGATGAAAAATTCAACGGAGCGCGAAATATTCTTTATATTGTTAGAATGAGGCATGCCGTGCGTTACCTTTTGTGATCGCTCGACCAAAAACCAGCCGACTGCATTCGTCGTCTGAGGGTAGGAGAAAATTGCGAAAGGTCATTGGTTCCGCGAGAGTGAGAAATGCACATGCAAAAGCTCAAAAGAAATTCTATGCCAGTGCCGGATCGTCCGTGAACAACAAGCGACAAAGCTCCCTCTTTCTCTCTGCGTGTGTGTCGTTTAGTTGCATGCCGATATTCCCTGCTGCTTTTTCTCTCTTATAAACTCGAATTGCGATTCTTTTTTGTCAAAGAGCCAGCTGTTCTCGTCAATTGGTAGTTATTTTAAGAATTTACAGATTTTTTACCTTGGCTTATTTACCGCTTTATTTATAACGGCGAGCCTTTGAGTTTGCTTTTCACGGGATTTTCCGGCATAAAATATGTTGAAAAGTTTCACCGTAAAAAAGATTTATGCCGAGAGATACTGTATTTAGGCAAATAAATTGTTTTATACAAATCAACGCAAATGTTATATTTTTGTTAAAAATAATAACTTCTAAATGAGAAATAAAAGATGACTTGGCTTGAAAATACATATGCTTCTATTCATATTTTTCTCTATATCAATTTATAATTTCAGAAATAGCTCGAGTATCTACATACACAATTTACCCATATTTATCGAAAAATACGTATTCCAACATTTTCCAGATTTAGCCGCCTAATGAAAGTAAAGCCCGGTTATCTCTATTCGTTTAGGAGAACGCGGACAAGCCAGCTTGGGGCATAGTCTTACGATAAAAGCAGAAAAGAAGCTTGCGGCCGATACAAAAGAAGCATAACAGAAGAAGATGCGCGGTCAACCGCGCGGCGGGCATAAAACGGAACGAGGCTATTACCGCATTATTAAGCCTCCTATAAACTCGATCGTCCCGGTCGACTTTGATTACTTCTTTTCGCAGTAAAGTTGACGCGCGAGGAAAGGAGGATGAGAGAGAAAGCTGTAATGCCGGCAAGCCCGCCCCCGTCAATTCGTTTATTTTGCCTTGAGCCGACTTTAATGTGTCCGGCGGATTTCACGCCGTTGGATCCCGTTAGTTGAGACTTTTATTTTGGATTAAAATATTTGGAGGCTCGATGAATTACTCTCAATGTTTTGAAAAGTTATTGCTTTGTTAGAACTAATGCATTAATTCTTACACAGCGATAAAGAAAGACGTCATCCCAGCAGCCACTCCCAGCTTCACCATCGACGCGTAAAATAGTTAAGCAAAAACGCATAAAAGTAAATAATCAAAAAGAAAAAAAAAAACGCTGAACAATGACAGACAATAAAACGGCGTATACTTCTCGTATATGAATCGTAAAAACAAACTGCAAACGTTTTCACAGCGGAGCACAGAGAGAAAAAGGAATAACACCAAAAAGGCCTTTCTTTCCCCGAAACATTTTTACTGCATACTAAGATAGACACCCGCTCGCGCTCGCGCACAGCTCCCCCAACGCCAATATTTCTCTCTCATTCTCTCCTTCCCAAGATTAAGGCAAATCGACATTCCTCTTTCTCTCTCTTTCTTGTTCTCCGCTCGCGCGTCTACATCAAAACGTGTCCCGCGGCGTAACTTCGTTTACGACGCGCGCGCGAGCTTGCGTATATACATATATATATATATATATATATACGTATATATATATACAGCGCGATTCCGGCCCTGATTTCGCTGCGTAGCCATATACACCGCTAGACGAGCGCAGCCGAAATTACAGGCCCCCGGGGGGACGTGGGCCGCGATGATGATCTTGTTTTATGGATATTATTGCGAATGATGCTTACGGCTGTGTCCTCGAATGCCGCGCTAGCAAAAAAGGGCTTTTTTTTACTGCTTTCAAAATATATTCGAATGCGCGAGCTTGTTTATTCTCGTAGCGCGCTAAACCTGTAGATAAATTCAAACTCATTTTTTCATTATCTTTTAATCTCGAGAGCGAAGCGGAATTCAGTTATAGCCTTTTTGCAGGAGAAGCCGGCTCTTTCGTTTCTCCGGCGTTTTCTTTCGGCTAGAAAAATGTCGAGGCGTTGACGCGCGAGTCAACCGGCGAAGAAAAGCAGCTATCGACTCGGCCCATATCGAGTGTGTCGATACACTTGGCCGCGTAACTCCCTGGAAAAACAGGCGCACAAAGAGCCGAGCTGCCGAAGACGTCGCTCTCTTAAGTCAACACTTTTGAGCCGAACTCGAGCCAAGCCGATCGCTGAAAATGACGCGCTGAAGTTGCGCCGCGAGCTTTTTACGTCTTTCGGGATGGGTTATATTTTTTTCGACGATGACGATGAGTGTATTGCTTGAATGTGGTTTTGCGATTAGAAAGTGAAATTATTATAAATGCTTGGGAGTAGCTATACTGAGAGTATAAAATAATTTTTTTCTTATTAAAAATAATTTATAGATTTTGAAAATTTTTAAATTCAATTAATGCAATAATATAATAAAAATATTGTGGCTCACCGTTTTATTGTTGATAAACCACTGGAGCCGTGCTTTGGGTACCGAAGGCCAAGCGGTGCAGTTGGCTGTCACGTTCTCGCCCAGCGCATACTGGCTTGCCAAGCCCGTGATCTCTGGACCCTGGCTCGGTAGCGCTGTGGATAGATAAAAATTGAGTTTCATTTTATTTCAATTTTCTATAAATGTTAAAAGCATTTTGCAAAATTTTCATATTTTTCTTCGATTGAATTTTTGAAAAAGATTGGATATTTCAATATTTACATATTGTTATGCAAAAGAAATTTGCGTAATAACTAATTAAGTTTAACAAATGAAAATATATATTTACAATTTGGTTTGGACTTCCTTAGTTACACTCTCAGCGTGAAGAAAATTTCTTGGTCAGAATTAAAGTGTCAGAATTTAAGCAAACTCTCCGAAAGTTGCATTTTTTTCGACGGTTAGCTAGACTCTCAGAGATTATTAAAAGTAAAGGATAGTTGATTTGGCTCTTTTTGCCAAAGGTAAGGGAAGTATATTAAGCGTTTTCTATGGCTGAAAACGTAAATTTTAGATAAGCTGGATTAAATGCTGGGGGAACTTTAGATTACCGACGAAGTTGGACTGCGTGCAGTGTGCCGGCCTTTATTCCTTGCGTCCGGCGGGTTTAACTTTTGACTTTTGAAATTAATGGAAGAAAAGGCTGAAAAGTTGCTTTGTGCACTTGCTTGGAAAGGATTAAATTGACTTGGAATAAACAAGAGGGCGTTGTGGTCTTATTAATTTCTTTTCTTTTTCTTTTCTTTCCCTTCCCTTTTTTTTGCTAGTTGGAAAACTTTTTAATGACAGCGCGACTAGTTTTATTGTCTTGCAGAATGTTCTGTTTTCAGGAAAAAATGCGAAATGAGAAAATTTACAATGAACATCTCGAAAATGCTGTTTAACCTACTTATACGCTGGGGGAAGCTAAGAAAAGTGTTATTAAAGTTGTACGCTTCGGGAATACGTAAATTCGTTTATGAAACTCGTGCTGCATTAGTGTTACTTAGGGTATACATATTATGATACAAAAATGTTTGATGAACTTTAATTGCTTTTCTCAACTTTTAAAGAGATTAACGATTCTTTTACTTTGAGTGTTACTTAAATATTTCAAAGCAAAATTAAGTTTATTTAATGTTTCAATTTTAAAAGAATTGATAAATTTTTTCCTATTTCTTTTGTTTCTGTCTTATTCTTTTCTTGCTTTAAGAAAAGATATTAAAGTTTATATAAACTGTTCTACCTCTTAAAAACACTACCTCACAAAAAGTGCCTTAAAAAAACCACTTTTCAAATAAACTTTTAAAAAATAATTAGAAAAATAAATTCAGTACGTGAAGTCACAACAACAAGCTTTATTAAAAACAACTCAAACACTAAATAACTGTAGCCCAAAATCCAGAAACGACGCATCAACGAAAATGATCACCTTCAGCAAGCCGCACTGTCAACCTATCGGCCCGTCCGCCCTCAACCGTACCAGTCGTTCCAATCTAAAAGTCCAGCTCATTGACTATCGGCTGACAAATCTCCGGGCCGAGCGATCGGTCTCAAATCGAATGACGTTTCCGATCCATAGCCGGCGATGATTCGTGGCTAAGTACCAGCGGCGGCCGCGTCATGAATATGGACGTAGTCGAATATCGGCCGAGCGCATTAGCGCTCCCGACATTTCGCCGATCGCGCGCGCGCGCTCACGCAAATGTCACGGGACTAATGACGACGTGTTTGCCGTGGAAAGGGTATATAGCTGCACCGGTGGTTAACCGGCAAGAGACGCTTTGCGAACTTGGCGCGGGGAATTTCACGTGGAGGACCGTCCGCGAGCTAATTTGCGCTGGGGCAGTTTGCTTTTGAAAAACTAGCCCTGCCAGCGTTTATTATAGCTTGCTGAGATATCAAAAAGTTGTTCGTTGAAATTATTGTTGAATTAAGGTGAAAGATTTTGACTGTACGGAAGTGATGGTTCAATTATTAAGGAGGTTACTGGACCATCTCTTACTACGTTTATTTTCAAAAGTGCGATACTGTAAATAGAGCGGGAAAATTTCTCTGCATTTTGAACAACCAAATGAATCCGGTTTCCTATAAGATAGGTCTGGTTGATCTAACGAGTTATCGCGATGCATGCAATTTTACAGACCGCTATTGGTATGCTTCATTCCTGTTTGGCATCTCTCGGCTATTTTTCGTGACTCGCACGGTTAATTGAATACGCTGGAAAATTTCCCGTTTTATTCCGCTCTTTCAAAAAATACACTGTCCTTTTAAATAATGGATCACGATCATTTTATTAAATATTTGGGTCGCTATGAGGATGCTAATAGAAGTAAAAAACTAATGATTTCATGTATTAGTTTTTAAGTACCATTAGAAAGTTATGTTATTTTATACACTTATCAATAAGAAAATAGAGATTTATCAAATTTTAACATATTTTCTCTAAAAATTAATATTAACAATGTGAATTAAATTTAATACGAGAAATTTGGTTTCTTATAATTTTAGTAAATTACATCATCAATAATTTTTATTAAAAATACTTATATTTACAATCATTGAGAAAAATAAGTATTTACGATTGGTCAATGATACCATAAATATTTAGTGTTCAATTGTTTTGGATTTCATATTTATTTTTGCTACCTCTTTATTAATAACTTAATGACGCCTTTTTTATTTATTATTCATAATCAACAATATAAAAAAATAATAATAAAAAATAAAAAAAAGTTAACATACTTGTCGGAAGTTGCTGTATTCGGATTGCGTTCTACATAAAAAAGGAATCAACGTTTTTTCTTTGTTTATGAATTTATAAATTCTACAGTAACTTCAAAGTAACTTAAGAAGGGAGTAAAAATATTGGGGCGTTGTACAGTTAATCAAGCTTTAGTACTTAAGAATCTTAATAGACGCTCAACCTGCTGACTTGCAGAATCAGCCAGTGTAAGGGCCATGTTATGCGGATGCTTTCCAAACATCTAAAATATTTGGCATCGTATTCAATTCTTTTATACTCAACCAGAAGGTAATTTGAAAGAAATGATGGATTATGGTTATTTGACTCCATGTAAACTGATTTCAGTACATTCTTATTGTACATATATTAAATTAATATTCAATATTATATAAAATTAATGAAGTAATATAAAAAAAATAAATAAAATTTTAAAACAACTTTGCTTATTATTGATGCAAATAATTTTACAAATTCATATCATTATTCAGAAATAAAAAAATACGAAACAATGCAATAGTTAGTTTAGTTTATGGATATTTCTAACAATTTTATAAAATAATAAAAGTTTATCATTTTACGGGAAATCCAGTTTTGCAAGAGTTTCCGCACATCAATTACCCGTTACTTTAATGCGGGTATTTATTTAGATAAACCGGAATCTCGGAAAATTAAATTTACCTAAGATTCACCATATAAATAGATTCAGCACCGTTGTACACTCAGTATACTCTCACGGTTGGAACGTTTTTGACATTTGAAGACAGAAATCCATTTTTACCATGTCGCCAAAATTTTTGTTTACGCTTATCTCATCAATTTTGATTGTTTGTCTGCTGTGTGCGAAGCAGGGTAAGCTTTAGTGCAAATTATTAATTTTCTTACTTTTTTCTTTTGTTCTTTATTCTTATTATGTTTATTGCAAAATTGTACAAATAATTTATCATAAACTACTTATTTTGTTGAGAAATAACCTATAGTACAAACACGGGCAGATCTTATTTCAAGGTCACGGATTTCTATAAAATTCGCCAGACTGATTCTGTGACCTAAAATATGAGATAAGTGTAAGAGGTAAGCTTTCATTTAAGAGCTTATACAACTCAATCGCTTCATAACATGAAAAGTTTGAACATTGAAACTAATTATTGCTCGTTAAAAACTAACATTAAATTTAATGCAAAACTTTTTCTCGATTTTTAATCGATAACCTTTCAGTAATGAAGCGATTGAGTCGTATAACCTCTTAAACGAAAACTTGCTTCTTGCACTTTAAACTGAATTGTTACAGTATGTTTTTGGGCCTGCTATACTTAAATAAACCATATTTAGAACTTCATATTCCACAAAACTTCGAGACACGTATCTCATATTTTAAGTCAAAGAATCGTCTTGCACAGTTTCTTTG
>UELX01003269.1:0-24601 GCA_900480035.1 Eupelmus urozonus | reverse complement strand
TACAATTAAACAAAGTATTAATTATCTGGTGTAAAGCCTCTGTGTAGAGCTAAAATGTGCTCAATATCACTGCTACCAAATTTTTTTATTCTGTGAAGTAATATTAGTACTTGATATTAAATTTTTTATTTTATATTTTATTTCATCTATGAAATTATACAAAAAATTTTGTTTCTTTTAATTAATAATTATTATTATTGTATGCTTTACATTTAATGATTTTAATAAGTAAATATAGTCAAAAATTAAAGGATAGGTTTTATTAACAGTAGATAATATTTAATTTAAATTTTCACGTACCATGACGAATAATGATATAATATTTACATTACTTCAACTTGCCTGCTAAAAAACACATACAAAATTTATATTAATTTAAATATGTGTGAGGGTCATAAGTTAGAATTTTTTATGCCAACATAAAAATCACTATTATGTTTTCAATAAACTTTAATATTAACTTTTAATGGTTACTTAAGACTCCACAAACTTCATTGGAGGAAAACTAAAATAATAATGAGCTCAACCTCGGTATCATAATTACTTTGGTTACCTGAAGTTTAACCTCTTTCAGTTCTCCGATTTACGTAATTTTCTACCTTTTAGCGATATAGAAAAGTACTCATGCTAAAACAGGCTCACTTTGAAAAAATCAATATCATTTTCTGGTTAGAGTATCGCATTCGTTGAATTCGCAATTCTTTCGTTTTTGAAAAAGTGCATGCTTTTCAAACACGATACAATATTTTCTTTTTTTAAAAAAGCTTGAAAAACAACGAACTAAAGAAATTTTTAATTCTTTTAATTATTCTTATCATTATTTGTTATGATATTATTATAGTTTTTTATATTGCTTTACATAGCATATTAAAGAATTTTACTTTAAATGATTCTTTGCAAGTCCTAAATTCATACGTGTATTAATGTAAGTATTTTCAGGTGAACAATTTTGAAATGAGTTCATAAGTGGAATTTTTTTACGTATATTGAAAGCGGACGTCAACGGAAGATTATTGCACCCGCAGGAAAAAAAGTATCAGTTTTGACCCGTTTTCGAGAGCAAAATAATGCAAAGTTTTTCGAACATTACAAATCAGTACTGTATTGTGTAATAAGGGGAAAATAGGAATTCTTCGCACTTGGGCCAGAATTTCCTGTTTCACGTTCTTGGTATACATCTATCTATTATCGACCGCTGCTCCATTTTATCATCCACTGTTTCATTTTATCGCGCGCCGTGTAACACCTTACTTTACCACCTTAAAAGTCGTAAAAAAGCAAAAATCGTGTACGTATGACAAAAAATTATTTTTAAACCACCTACTTTATCAAAAAATCTAAAAAATAAACTTTGGTAGCTTAAAATTGACTCTATGCATACTCATGAGTTAAGAGGCATGGGAAATCACATACACACTCTCTAAAAATAGTACGAATTTCGATTCGTATACTTCCAAACATATTTATATGTTTTTAGAAAAAAATTTAACTACCACAAGACTTTGTGTAGCAGCAATACCAAAATCGTTCAATAACGACCACTATATTTCTATATTTTCGTACATTAATCAAATAGCAATATAAGTCCTCAACAAACTAGCCGAGCAAACAAAAACAGTTAATCTCAAAGCCCAGCGAAAACATTTGCCTCGATAGTACAACCTGTAACACCGGCGCTAAACTCCGGAAATAACGAAAACGAAAATCATTACCCCGAGGTACTCGGAAATAAAATAAAAGCTGCTCTCCCCGGCAACAAAATTTTTTTAATTTCACCGCGCCGAGGGTAATGCTATCTACGCTTCCGCCCGAGGAGGCGCGCACAATAAAGCCACGGATTACCTCTTGAATGGGAAGCATTACCCGCTGCCTTTCACGGGCTATCTGCTTGCGCGCTTTCTCTTCCTCTCTCTCTCGACTCCAGACCTTTCCTCTGAAGCTAGCGCGAGAGCAAATGAGCGTTGGGTTTAGGGCTTATGCCAGGAGTGCGCGCGTCGAGCGAAAGCTCGAGGCTTGATTATATAAAGCTAGGCCACGTGCATCGCGAGAGGATCTCGTGTACAATGCCCTTTCCCAGAGCTGAAGGATTTAAGGAGGAGGAGGACACTGATGTCGAGATGGAGCTGGAGTAGTGGATAGTGGGAGAGGAGGATTTTGTAAGGATAGCTTCGCGCTGCTATTTTCGGGGATAGGTTTTTTCGATATCGGAAAAAGCTGGAGCAGGAGATGGCTGGATTTTTGGCAATGGCAAATATTATAGAGAGCGGAGGAGTTCCCGGTTAATAACGTTCTCTATATTGTGACTAAAAGTATTCTGAGACGTGTAGCGATGTATGAAGCAACAGGGAGATACATTACAGAAATTAATATTTTTAATGTCATCTCTGCAATATTTTTATTTTCTAAAATTTGTATTATTTTTAGTGTATATTATTTCGCATTCAATTTTTTTTTATTTTTAGATCTGTTTCTATTTTTCTTATTTAAAATAGAAACATTATTATTACTATTAGTGCAGTCGTCTCATCTACATTAAAAATTAAATTAAATTTATATAAAAAGTATGAAGGAGAAAGTAATCATGAAGGAACAAGGAGAATATTTTTTAATATTACTAAAATTGATTATTACTGTTAATTAAAATATAATTCTGAACAAGAAATTGAAATTTTGAATGGTACAGAATTAAATGAAAAAATAAATTTAAATTATTTCCTTTCTAAAAATATGAACTTTTCTTTATTCAAAAAAGGTCATTTTTCAAAATGAACTTGGTATCCTTAAGCACTGTATCCTTATATAAACTACATTAACTCTACTGCATAAATAAAATTCTTCATTTTGCTTATCTTGCGTATAATTACTTACATTTTACATAAAATAAAAGTATATAAAAAATAATTATTATACAATTTAATAATTTATAATTTTAGTGCATTATTAATTATAAATAAAAAGAATCTAGTAAAGTATCTTGTATTAATTAATAAATATATAATTAAAATTTATATATCAAAATAATACTTCTAATATTTGCTTTGCATTGAATAATTAACGTGTTTGTCTCCATAAAAGCCTTCTATTCTGTATACAAAAAAATAATATATAAAACTATAAAATTATCTAATGACTATTAAAATGAAACTTTTATACTCTATTTAAACTATTATTTCGTATTAGGAAATGTAAATAAAATAATGTTTCTAATTATTTAATTATATTTCATTTATTTTATTTCTACTATATAACTTTTCTTAAAAATACTTTGAATTGTATAGTTTTTGTCTCTCCTACAGGCAAATCTGGAGTCTAGTTTGTTTCTAATCTTTGAAATTTCAAAGATAATATTTATTTTGAAAAATCTATAAATTCAAGACAAAATTTTCAACAAAAGTTATGTCCTTTTGTCAAGAGGCTAAAAAGAAGAAAACATAAGGTAGGTAAAAATATGTTTCTATGAAAAATAAATCACTTTATTTCACGCAATATCTTTCGTAATAATTTATTTCGCAATATGCATATAAAACCGAGAAACTTTTGTACACAAAATTCTAATTTTTGAGTAAAAAGTGAAAATAAAACAAGCAAGCCAATTACGCCAACATTTTTTTCTCTTTTTATTCATTACAATTAACTTTTCACAAGCTTTCTTCGCCAACTTACTTTTATATTTTTCGTACATTTAAATTAATAACAAGGTACTGGAGTTGTATGAAATTAATTTTTCCTTACATGTTTGATACATATGTTAAAAATTTATAATAGTAAATACTTTCAAAGAAAACATTTATTTAAAAAATGTATAACATTGTTCTGAACTGTAATAATCTATCTAATTTATATAGTAAATTTCGAAACATAAATTTCCTATGTTTATGCATTTAATCAACGAATTTAAAAATAAAATAGTGTATAACAAAATTTTTCAGTTGCCAACAATAAAGAGCCTCTAAACATTCTCAAACACCTCAAACCCAAGAGTACAGCCTCAAAACGCTCTCCAATTGCCCATTTGGCATTCACAGCACAGTATCCATCGTGCATCCTAATCATCCTCAAAGAAAACCCTCCTATTCCTCGTACATCTCAACCTCCATCAAAGATCCGATTTCCCCAGGAAATCGTTCTCTATCAGCGCTGAAAACCATCCCGGAAAAATCGAGCTTGAGCCGCACGATATAGCCAGACGCGAACAGGAGACGTCATCGGTGCGATCATTGCGACTTGATTCGAACTTTCCGCGCGCACGTGCCTAGCTTTCCCAAGCGCGTCACGTATCCGGCTGTCTCTCTCGTGTGGGACGCTGTCCTTTTTTTTCCCCACACGCCGCCCCTGGAATTGGCCGACAACGCGACGGCTCGAATCGAAGATAATTTCTGGCTGGGACACGCGCTTTCGAAAATTTTCGGAACTCGAGCGTACGAGAGCTGGGCGGGGTGGCTGCGTTTTTTTTTTCTCTACTCATGTTCGATGGAGTTTCCATCGAGTGCCGGGCTGCGACGTGACGGTAATGCGAATTTTACGGGAAGCGAGGATGGAGAGCGTCAAGTTAGGAGATTCGACGGTTTGATAGGCTTTCTTTTTTCGCGTAAAAAGTCGAGGATGCTGGAGTAGGCAACTTCCGAATGAGTATATTTTTAAGGTTTATCTTCCGGAAATTTGTGCGTGGTTTAGGTGTTAAAGTGTATAGGTTGGAATTTATCTTAGTAATTAATAATTCAATACGTTAAGGCATGGAGAAAAGTGGGGTAAAAAGCTGTACAAAATATTATACGGGATCCAAGAAATAGGTTGTAAACATTCATTAAACCAGATGAAAAAATTTTTTTTGCAAACAGTATACGTTGCACTAGAAGCTGAAACCTCCCGTTTTTTTTTTCAGAAAAGTTTTATTCACCTTGTTAAAAAAACTTATAAACAGAAAAATATCAATATCAAAATCCGAACTTATTGACATTACCGACGTTATAAAGTGAATAATTTTTCAACATGGAGACAGAAAATTTTCTAAAAAACAGGGGGCTTCAGCTTCTAATAAAACATATAATGTTTATAAAGAATATTTTTCTTAACTGCTTTAATGAATGTTTATAACCTAATTATTAGATTCCCTTATAATATTCTATGCAGATCTCTACGCCACCCTTTCGCATCCCGTTCAAAGTAGTAAATTATGACTATAGATTGCATTTTAATAAAAAGTATAACTTTTATTTACTTTTGATAATAATCAAAATATCGTTAAGCACTGCATTTACCCAAATATAATAGAGCACGAATAAACTCATAACATTTTAACTGCGATGAAATTATTTTGTCGAAACAAATCCGAACCTTTCTACTAGCAACCGCTGCGACAACGCAGAGAGAATGGACTATTAATCCAGGGATCACAACAGTTCCGAGCAATGAATTTACGTTCGACAACGTTTCGGCAGCGCTTATCCAGCTTCTATATAGAATCGACTCGTTTCCAATAGCTTACGAGTGTCTATATACGTTAATAATCCGATTATGATTTACGCAGCTTGGCATTTAGTACCGTCTATTACCAAATCACCTTTCTTGCTTTCTAATATACTCTATTACTCAGCGGTTAATTTCTACGGTTACATTTCTTGTAAATTAAATGACATTAAAGCTCGCTCCCATGCACACGATTCCCTCAAGGTACATAACCCTTTGATCGCTCAGCTCGCGAGCGCAACCGCAGGTCTATAGAAACTGCGCTTTCCCAGCACTATGAATATGTAATTTGCTCATTATATAATCCTGCCAAGCGTGCTTAGCCATTCCTTTCAGTTACCGCTAACTATCAGACATCACAATCTATCCCTTCATTGTTATAACACTCGGAACTACACTCACAATCAAGCAAGCACTTCTAAAATATACCTCTTCAAGCGACCACTCAAATAAATTTGCAATCCTTAGCCGTGATTTTTCAAGAAGAGAATCTACATTCCCAGAGGGGCGAAAACCTACGTGTCTTTCGGCTTCTCAATTCTCAGTTATCACGCGGATGAGCCGTTGGAGTGACTCTCGTAGCGTGCCCTTTTACACCTCCATTCCTGTGCCAGAGCTCTAGAGTGACCCTCTCGACGAGGCGAAGCTGTGACGAGCTCTCCAGGCGCTCTTTGAGCTGGGCTACGAAAATACCAGATGCTACTCTATATACTGGGGGGTTTGGATATCGCGGTGAAGATTTTCCGGAGCTTCCGATTTCCGTGAAGGAGGGCTTTTCTTGTTTGTCGAATCGCGGGTTATTTTCAATCTAAACTTTTTATTTCGAATCCGAGTCCGAGAAAATGTGGACAATAATGAAATGTTAGAAACTACGAAATTTTGAAGGTATTACTGAGAATGATAGTGACTTTTTACCTTCTTATGCATAGCTTTTTTTACCTATTTTTAGATCAATTTTTTAATTAGAAAACATTAGTACAACGTTGAAAAAAAAAATAATCATAAAATTCTAAACGCTACCACACAAAAAGGCAAAAGCAAAAAGCGGAAAAATAAACGAAGGGATCATTCCAGCAGCCATAATCTTCAGCTCTACGCACTTCCGACAGCCTCGGCATAAGTCGAAGCCCGGCCCCCACGTGTCCTCGAAATAGAAGCAAAACAAACGGACCGCGACGCAATATACCCTTTCCCCCGTATCACTTTCCGAAACACGTAAAACCACCCGCTCGCGCGCAGGCGCACATATGCAAAACCAGCGGCCTGAGACGGAATCGCGCGGGTCTAAAAAGACGCGCGCCACACGTACGCCACCGCTACGTGCGGCTACCCGTCAAATCCTTTAGGCTTTAGTGTCCCTCAAATAGCCGCGGGCGGTTAAGAAAAGCAGAGGTGTATAAAGGACGCGGAGTTATTTAATTTTTTTTTTTTGGTGCGAGGTTCAACGAGGTGAGATGCGAGGATGGGGAAAAATGGGAAAGCCGATGAATCGATGTTATTTATCTTTGCTTCTTTTGGGTTTGGAAGTATAAATAGTATATAGTAACGGATCGATGCGGTGCACTCTGTTATTCTTAAATAAATAAGTAGAAAAGTAAATAGACTAATTTCTCTTCCAGCTTGCAAGCTACAAAACTAAGTTATTCAAAACCTCAACAGATCATACCAAAAACATAAACTCTCATCACCATCCTTCCCCAAACACCACCATCCATTCAAAAACCACAAACTATAATTCCAGCCAGCTCCTTCCCTCATCCTTACCAACCCCATTCATTACCTCGTCCAACCGCATGGCCGCACGTAGGCTAGTAAAACATCAGGGCCAGCGGGGGATCAGGCCAGGAAAGCGGCAGCCGGTTCGTTAACGAAATCCCGGCCGTATATAGCCCACGCGCGCTCTTCGGAATTAGGGGCTGCACGTCGCCGTCGTGCCCGCGCTATACTGATCCGCTCGCGCGGAAAATTATGTCCCGGCTGGGAGGCACTTTTTGAGCTCGGGTACATCAAACGGACTGTCTGTCGATCTGGAGACGCGTCTGGAGTTTTTTTTATCTGGGCTGATCGGAGCTGGGTTTTGGGTTGGGAGAGGCTTCGTTTTCGTCGTATTGCGCGTGATTTTTATATTTGAGGAGGGTTGCGGTTTGGTAGGTGATGTTTGTCGGAATGGTAAGTAATTGCTGTTTTTAGTGGTGAAATTACGTAAAATTAACGTAACTATTGAACTATAGCAGGTTTGTTTTATTTGCTTTTGTTATTATTTATTCATTTTTAATTATTTATTGTTTTTCCATATGGAGAAAATAGTTTGTAAGTAAAGAGGTCGTAATAACGATGTTTATTCAATATAATTATCTCAACTGAATACAAGTTTCTTTCACTGAAGAAATTAAAGCGGCCGCTATTTACTTTTGATTAAAAAAACGTTAGTGTGGTAAGTATCGAAGTAATTAATCAGATGAGAAATCAACAGACCACTACACCTTGTTGTTTTTACAATTACTTTGACATTTTTATGTCAAAGTAAAAAAATTACATCAAATAAATATTGATGAAAAAAAATCTTCATTATAAAAAATCGAATTTTCTTGAAACTTGTTACACCGTTACATAAGATGTAGAACGCAGATTGAACCAACAAAAGTATTCGCTTTATTATTGTGCAACTCCGATTCCCATCAACACCGACAGAATAAAAAAGAAAAAAAAAGCGTCGAGAACTTGTTGATTTCCCCTACTCTGTCAGAAGTCCATTGTACCCAACAAAGAGAAAGCAATTACTCAAGCCATTATTCTAATTGCCCTCTCTTACCTGTCACTCTCTCTCCGCATCTATTTTTCAAATCGAATAAAATCCAACGACAGCTGCTCATTTATAATGAAGCACCAACTCGGAACTCGCCTAACCCCGTGAACCCCAAAACAACGCACAATTTCCTGGCCAGGTAGAGCCAAGGTCAAAAAGAGGAGCCGGCCAGTCGTATAATGACTCGTCCGAAATAGCTAGGCACACGTATACGTGCACTCACGGACCTGTCTCGGCCATAAAAGATCCAGGCGGCGTGTATAACACGCCGGAGTAGTGGCACGGCTACCGGCTAAATTCGTAATTGGGATAGGGATATACCCTCAGCTAAGTCTCTGGGGGGCGGATGCTTATTATAACACAATGCCGGTATGTAATAAGTGCTGTAGTGGGCTTGTAAAATGTGTTCTCGCTGGCTTTGTTTTTGATTACCCAGGCGCGTGTAGCTGCGAGGTCTGTAACAATTCGTAATGTACATACCGAATGACTCAGAGCGCGTTTATCCATTAATCACCGAAATTCGCGCAGTGTCCCTAAATCACCAAAATAAACAGCTATAAATTTTCCCAGCGATTCTTCCGCTCGAAGCTTCAACTTTCCAATTAACGCTGCGTCCATCCCGCTGGAAAAATAAGCGGCAGCCTCGAGAGGCCGAGGAAAAAGCCGGCCAAAATTCAATAACAATATTCACTTACTCTTTACTCGCTCGGCTATCCTTAATCCGCTAATCGATACCCCCGGATATATCCCCCCGGTGAGTGAGCCGCAGCTGCGTCGCGCCGATAAATTTCCGGCTGCCGTTCGCGAAATATCCAGGCGATATACCTCCGCGAAGTTCGGCTAAAAGGGCAGCAGCGCGCGAATTATGCAGACCGCGTGGACGCGATAAATCAGCTTTCGTTATCGGCTCTGCTGGGGATCCGCGGCGGAAGTTGGCCGCGGAGAGGGTGTGAGGAACAGGTGACCGCGATTCGGATGACCGGGGAGTGCGCTTTCTTCGTAATGAGATACTGTTCGGGCTTTTAGGGTGATTGAGTGGCCTTTTAGCTCGCTGTGTGTTTTATTAAAAGCACGGACGGGTTTGTTTTTCTTTTTTTTTTAAGTTCTTCTTTTTGTGGGTGAATATTTATAGTATATTTAGAGTTAATAAGTGAGCTTTATGGAATGAGTTTCTGATTTTAAAAAAATAAGTAACTCTGTTAAAAAGAAGAATTTTTATACAACGTCGAAATCTTATCACCGCAAACGTAAATCCAGCTCCCGCTGGAAGTCTAAATCCCAGCTCGAGCCCCCTTAAAAACAGCATTCTCATTCATAAGCTGCCCTTAATGAAAACCAAGTCCCACAAATCATTGAAAACTTTCCAGACGAGCGCAGACCCGACCAAGAAGAGAAATCTAATCATTCCTCCATACAAAACTCTCCCATCCACCTACGAGCTCACCATTAACATAAATCTCTCTAATCCCTACGGGATCGAGCTTGCGCGTAAAAGAGATATGGGCCGAAGCTGGCTCTTATTCCGCGAGAGCAAACGAAATTTCGCAGAGCTGCGCGGCGAGCGTAGTACCTGCTAGCACGGGTGAATAGCCCCGCGGCGGCGGCGGCGGCGGCGGCTGCGACGACGAGAGAAAATCGATGCGGGGGAAAAAAAAACACGCGACACAGAGTCTGATGCTCCGCCAGGCAAACGGGCCATCGATTCTTAGGCCTGATATTGCTTGAGAGGTGGCTTGAGGAGGGCTTTATTTTTCTTCGCTAGGCCGGGGGCGATGATGGATTTTTACGCTCATTAGCTTTGTTGAACGAAAAATTGAAGCCTCGGGGGCTTTTGGCGCTGAGATAAGCCTGGGTTATTGATAAGTTTAATTAAATATAAGAATGTATTTCGGAGAGTTGAGAGCACAGTGTGATGATTAATTAACGTCGCGAAATATTAATTTGGACGTGAAAGCTTTTATTAAGGCTTTTAAAATATTCAGGGTAACGCATTTTCAAAGCTACTTAATTTTTGAAAATTCAGAGTGCCGAATAAAACATGAAGCGCTTATCTCCATAAAAGATATTTCTCAAATATTTCGAAGATCGAGCTGAATTTTCCGGAGAAGCAAAACGTTTTGTTATTCATCAAACGTAAAATTCGGCATCCCTCTTATCAAAATCTCGCTTCGGAAATTTCAAAAAATCCATTTATATAAGGTTCCCTCGCTCCTGGCTGGAGCGGTCTAGAATTTTTAGAAAGGTCAGCTGAATTCGTCTCGCAAACGAATGACTTTACGTTCGCCTAAGGAGCCCTAACGTTTCTATTTATTTTTTTTTCTGACCTATTTGCTGTGGCTCGACAATAAATCCGTCATCTCGAAAAAGGTCAAGGTCCGTCGTTTTGAAAAGGGTCAACCGACTTTGAAAGTAAATGACTCTGGATGAATATAAAGATCCTGGAATCGTTTAACACAGTGACGTTTATTGTGTATTTGAATATTTATACGGTCTAAAGCATCTAAAATAACCCTGAATAAGCGGATAAAAACGTTCAGCTAGACATTTTTTATTTTTTTTTTCCGTTTTGACAATCAACTTGACGTATACGTCAGTAAACTTTCCACTTCGTCTCCTACATGGCCATGATCTTTGTAAATTCTGTCCCGCTGAGAAGCTCGATTCGTTAGGAGGGCGTCAGCCGCACGCAGGGGATTTATGGAAATGCAGTGGGCTTCTCCCCTCCGGCTGGCTTATGCAAATTTATATAATTCAATGTATTTCGATAGCTCAGCGCGAGGCGGTGTGATTTATGCGGTATTGAAAAAGAAGATAATGAAATTAATTTTCCGCTATGCAAGTTAATAAATTAAAGTGGAAGGAGCTATTAACAATTTTCGAGCGTGAATGCTTTATTTTCAAATTTGAAAATTTGACAAATTTGAAAAATTATCATAATATGTATGAAGTATGGACAAAATCTTTTCTGTATTTATGGTAGCTCTGAAAATGAACGACTCAAATTTAATCTTTTACATCAAGTAAGCTCAATTTGTTAATTAATATTTTATACTAGAAAAAGCAGTAGTTTAATTAGAGATTAAACTAGCCCGTCAAAAGCCGATGAAAAGCTCTTTCCATATTTTATTTTGTTATTAGTAAAGAAGTAATCAAAAATACATCTAGTTAGAAAAAGAGTTTCTCACAAATTTACGCAAATTTTAAAGTGGGATATATCTGTTATATAAATATGATATAAAGTAGATGTGCTAAACAAGTAAGTCGACCACTTTGCCGCTTGAATGATGGAGTACTAAGCTAAGTTCACGGGATAACTTCATTGAACTTCATTTGATCGTATAGCTGTATTACTTGATACTTACATTTATTTTATTCGAATATATATAAGTAATAAAGGAAACTGTTTTCTAAAAATTAAAAATAAAATTTAGTATCAGTAATTTATTCTAATAGACTTTTATTTTTAAAATATGCAACAACAGTAGCACTTTATTTTTATTAGTTGTTTATAAAATGATATGTTGATAGAAATAAATCTGAAGTAAAATCTTTGTTCTATTTTAATTTACTTTTTAATTTAACTTTAAATTATAACACGAATAACACGAATTTTAAGAACAAGAGTTTATTAGAATAAATTACTGATACTTAAATTTCTTATTAGATACTTACAATCTCCTCCGGCACAGTTAAAAATTTGGACGAAATTGGTTATAAAATTTATGTTAAATTTTGTCCAGCTATAAAAATTTTCTGTAGTTTACTTCTCATAATTAATTAAATACATAAGATTTGTGCAAACAAATCTTTCTTACGTTATTTTCAGAAATGTAATTAGACGAATAATTTGTACTTTTGACACTGTAAGTTGGTGTATTTAACAAAATATTTATGTATTGTTCTTTAAATTTAAATTAAATATAAATTTTTTATAGTGCAAAGTCAGCGCTACACTCACCATGTCAGTAGTGTAGTTCTTGTTCAAATCAGACGTATAATATTCAATTAATAAATTAATATATTTTTTCTCAACTTAATATAAAATAAAATTCAAAGTAAACGCTAAATTAGTTGGTGAAATATAAGAAATTAGTTTAAAAGAGAAAAGAGAAAATCAACAATAAATCCAATTTTTAGAAGGATGGGACTCGACCGGTGATATTTTTATATTTCTTTGGCATCGTAATTGGGAATTCCATGGATTAGTCTACTATTGTTCAGCATATTTATTCTAAGGAAAATTCAACAATACTGTGAAAAATTCTGATGTAAAATCTATTTATCTTCCATGTATATATTTATAAAAACAAAATAAAAAGTTCTAATCATTATAATCTTATTATTTATTTCTTAATTTAAAGTGTAATGTAAATCATTTCTTGAAAAGTATTAAATTAAAAAAAAAAAAAATAACTAAAACTATCAACAAATGTTATATGAAATTAATCTCAATAAATTGAAAGTTAACTTACCTCTTACTTCATAGTAATATTTTAGTTAACTTTCAAGAATCCACCTCACCATCATCATCTATCAAATCATAATCCTCGCCGTCCTAACACATCAACAACACATTGCCCACCCGCTGGCCAGCGAAAATCCACAAAATTCGGGCGCCTCGTTCTAAATAAACAAGAAAACCGCACTATCCGAAACACCCGGGAGAAGAAAAAGGAAGAGAAAGAGCCGCAGACCGGAAACCCATCGGCGCGCAAGAAACATACATCACAATAAAACGAAAGTAAAGACGACAAGCATATCGAAAAAGCTTTCAAAGTAATAAACAAATAAAACCGAAATGAAGGCACCTCTTACTCTGTCCTTCTCTTTCCCCAGCTCTTTGTTTACGTTTTGATCCTGTCGCTCTCTGGCCTCTCTTTTATTTGCCCTAAGCCATACGAGTAGAACGACGAGGAACCTTCGCCTTTTCCCTCGCCGATACGCACGAATCGCTTTTGATGCCTTCGCACGACGCCCCCTTTACGTGCAGGGAGGGGGGTGGAGATAAAATGAAGTATAAGACGAAAGTGAAGTTTTGCGTATTCTCTAGCAATTTCCGACCGATTCCTGATCCGGATATTTTTTCCCTGAAACGTGGAGTATGTGCGAATACTTTATCGTTTAGGTGAGGATACGGTTTGGATAGGGTTTCCGTGTGTGTGGCAAAATTGATGGTTTTACGTTATTTAGTAAGGAAATATAAAGAAATAAAGTATTGACAAAAATTTTATTGTGAGTTATAGAGTAAAATTCGAAAATCATGTATAAAACTGGAAACTTTAAAAAGATGGTAAAACTGTTAGCGAAACGTCGTCAATTGACTAATTAAACCAATCTTTAAAACGATTTATTAATAAATTAATAGTTTTACAAAGGTATTTAGAGATATTGTAAAAATGAAATCCCCAATCTTTTTGTAAAACTTTTTACGAAATCCCTTTTTGAAATTAAAGTTGAGTAACAGGTTTAATTACTTTTTTTCTGTGAGATACGAGATGATAAAAGTACAAAGAATCTCCGACTTTAACCTAGTTTCCACTAATTTTACAGCAAGAAATTAGTGCAAAAATATGCTATATATATAAAATTTACAAATATTAAATAAATTTTTATTTGCATACACAGTAATTTTGCTTATTATATTATTTAAATATTTCTGAGCAGTAATTTAAAAAAATATTTGTTCAAACACACAAATGTTATAAAATCCTGATTAATGTCTGTAATGTGAATGTTACACGTCTGACCTAACACGGTGATTTATCTACTGACATACTGTGAGCAAAATCATCGTTTTTATCCACTAAAGACATTTTCTAAACATTTTCTTAGTTAAAAAAGCGAAGTGAGTTTTTTTGTCAACTTTGTGGCCTTTTATTTCTGTCTGAGGGTATATAACACAGGAACTTGCAGCTAACAGGTGGAAGCCACGTATATCCGTTGTCTTCTCTAATCCTACTTTGCGAAAAATTCTGAATTAAATAAAGTTTTCCTCCTAGAAAAAGACTTGCTAAACAGTTTATCTTAAAATAAAGCTTGCTTTATAACGCTAATAAAATTAACAAACAATGTGTTTTTATTTCTTATGAAATATAATTGCAGCACTTGTTGTATAACCCTCCCTAACTCCTTCAATTTCTATAAATCAAGAAACAGTCCAGAGCTAAAGCGTCTAAAATCCAGGCAAAAGCCGATATTTCTCAAGCGTCCTAGAAAATTCTAAAAAAGGCGCAGTACAATATCCCGACAAAACTCACCTTCTCTCCCCTCAAAGCAGCGTAAACTACACTCGCAGTCACATTCAGCCAGTGTGTTTTCGGCTACCCCTCGTTCCTACCCTCTTCTTCTGCTTTGAAAGCATCGCCCCAGTGTACGTAAGGCCGTGGGCTTAGGCACTCAGGCTCGAACGATCGAGGCGCGTGCCTCGATTTCTAGCCCGCAATATTTCCTGTGTACATATGAGGAGTTCTAGAAATAATATGTAAAGAAAATGTTGCGCGCGGCGTACGCACGAAATAGGGACAAATTGATTGGGAACTCACAGCTGAATATGTGAGTTTTTGGTGGTTTTTATGAGAAAGGAATGTGGAACGTAACGGGTTGTCTGGAAGTTGTCGAAATTAAGAGGAAGGGTGATTTTGAAAGATGTTGAAAAATCATTGTTTTATCAGAACCCGTTATTTCTGTTTAACTGTTAAGTGAGTTCTTTCTTTTTATACATTTTACATACTTTTATTCTGTCACGTTAACCGACTGACATAACTTTATTGCCGCATTCAGTTTCTGATTTAAACAACTGTTATTAACGCTGTCACTTCCCTTCACCCCGAGGCTACGAATTATTTGTCATTTACCCACCTATATTAAAATTCATAAAACCAGCAAACCTCAATAAGACCCTCAATTAACACCCAACTCCCTCCCGACCAACTGCACCTCCCCTGCATAATTCACCAGCCGGAAAAATAAAACGAGCCCATCTCTTCCCGCCCCGAGCACTCATCCCTCTCCCCGCATTCCCGAAATTCTCGGAAATTTGAGAGGCCGCATATCCCCCTAAACCGGTAATATTCAGCCAGAGCATCTCAGCCCCAGGGGGGGCGGAGGAAGCGAGCCGGAGGCTGACATTGAGTTCGCGCGCGCGGCTGGAGCTCGCTCGGTCAATCGCGCGCGCGCTGCGAAAAAGGGAGACGCGCTCGCGCGCAGGCTCGCAGCGAGCGCGCGCGCGAGATCTCAGCGGCTCTCCGGCTCGCTCTCTCTCAGTTACGATCCGACATCCGCCGGCTCCGCAAGAGTCGAGCGCCCCCCCTCGTGTCTATATACGCCGGCGAGACAGTTGACGCGCCAGTGTGCTTCTTTTTAAAGTGGTGTGTATATTACGGAGATGTAGAGGAGGGTACAGAGAAGTGGAGGGCCACGTGGATATACAGGTGTCGGCGAGTTGTTTTTGCTGCCGAGCTGCTTTTTTTCATTTTTAAGTTCCGTGCTGGAAGAGTGCTGGTGGTTTTGGCGTATGTGATCTCTTTGTTCAAGTTCTGATGTATAGGCTTGATTGAGCTGCGCCGCTGGGAATTTCGGCGGCTTTGTTTCGAGTATAGACGAAGGCCGTGTGATAAAGCTCGAATTCGCGGGGATGTTGCTTTTAGTGGAGGGGGTCAAGGTTGCATTTTGTATCGGGGGATATCTTGTTTAACTTTCGCGAGCGCTGGATAAATATTTGCCTATACCCGGGCTTCTTTATTTTGCGGCCGGACTACAAACGAGTTTGCGAGTGAAAACTCGAAGCCCTATATTCCAAGTGTAATCAATGGGAATCGATTAAATTTTGATGTATTCGCTGCAGGAAGCCCTCGTTTATAATTATAGTAGCTATCCGGCTCTACACAAACGCACACTTGTTGAACGGTCAATCCGGAGCGGAGCTTTTAGTTGATTGAACTACCCGCGCCGCGCGTCTCGGTTACACTAATCAAATCAACCTGTTTTTATGAAAAAAAAAGCGTGAAATAAAAAACAATTTCAAAAGCAAAACGAAACCAGGCTCTAGTCTCGAATTACCCGACACGGCGGCTTTCGAATTCGGCGCAACAAACGAAATCGAGCTAAATCATATACTCGCTCTCGCAAAAGCATCGCGCGCTCTCACTCGTTAAACAGAGCTTTTATAACGACTGCTGGCTATTAATGCTCCCCGGCGGACAAAGCGAGCCTCGAGCTCGCTTTCTCTCACCCTGACCGCAAAACTCCTTCCACAAAAATCAAATTACTCATCTCCGCGAAGTGCTCGGCGCAGTCATCGAGCCGAAAAATGAATTCTGCGTGTAAAGCTCCCGAGCTTGACAACGAAACCTTCGTCCTTTTTTATTCGAGAGGGCCTTGAGAGAGCCCGCGACTCCCCGCGAAGTTAATAACACGCGAGCGCGCTCACTATTGTCTCAGCGCGCGGATCTTTTGTCTGCGCAGAGAAAAAGGAAGAAAGAACGCGGAGCTTTCTGTGTGGAAGCGAAGCCTGCTCAAGTTCGCGTCGCACGTGGCCCCAGCGAGCTTTTCTCGAGACGAGAGCTTGTATTCGTATTAATCCCTGGGAAACGAGCGGAAATTTATCGCGCAAGCTCCGACGCGGATAGTCTTTACTTTTTTCACGCTGGAGATCCTTTTTTACTCGATGTAAATACGAAAGGGAAGAATATGAAAGGAAATAAATTGGAGGTGCTTTTGAAAAATAAATTTGCTTTAGATCGCTGATGCCGCTGGTCTCATTATTTTCATTTATTATCTTTACTTTTGTACGGATTCAACTGTTAATTTGTGATCCGATTTAATTAATTAGACGTTGAACAAAGTTTATTCTGCAATCCAGTTTAAATTTACATTATTTATTCGCGTCTGGATAATTTCATTGTATGCAGAATTCATTTCGAAATATTGACGATAACAAAATACAAGAAATGCTCTTTGACCGTAACGTGTATGCTCATCTGCTTAAATCAACAATGGTTTTACAATAATACGTTTGCAAACTTTGTGCGAGCAAATTTTCAAAAAGTTAAGATTTTCTTGTAATCCAAAACGGGTTGGTAAATTTAAAAGATGTTGCTCGGTTTCTTGAAAATGCATACGTAGCTTTCTTGGGCTTAAAGTTTTTATAAACCCAACGAATAAATTTCAATATTTTAAAAAGTACCTTAAATATTTATGTAGCCAAAATTTGAAAATAAATTCGGAATTTTAGACTGTCAGCAATTACACATATTAAAAATTTCTTTGTATTTCTTTACTTAAAGATAAAGAATTTCAAACGAAAAAGAATTTTTTGCCTATAGTAAATATTTTGCAGTAAAAAGTGTACATTCTGAAGTACTTACCTTATAGGCCAAGTGGCTACATAGTTTAAGCATACGAATAATCGTGTTTGGAAATAATTTGTGAGTCTTACAGTTAAAAATATAGGATATAAGAATTCAGAGAGGTAGTCAAAATTTCTAGAAAGCTGTGGAAACGTTTTGATTTTCTAATACAATATTTGCATAACTAAACGTATTTAAAACGCTGCTCCAGAATAAAACCTTGCTTACAATTAGTCTATAATTTAAATGCTAATCTTATACGAGCTATTTTCGATACTTTAATTAAAAAGGAAATTCAAATAGAGTGATTTTAAGTAAGATTTTTAGGTTATAAGTTTTAAATAAAAAAAGGTTATCTCACGCTATCTACTTCCTTTTTTAATATAAAGCCAATCGGATTTCGCTTTAAGCGGCTTCGCAACATCCCGACGTCATTGTTTTTTTCTGAAAATTTTTTTTACAAACGTTGGACCCACTCTACTAAAATATCGGATTTTATTTTTGGCTTTAAAGCTACAATAACTAACAATACAAAAAGAAAACCTAAAAATTTTGTAAATTTTCACATATCAATACCGTTACAAATAAATTTCGATGAACTGTATCTTGTCAATGTTCAAACAAAACCTATCGAACAAAACGCATAACGTACCAATTAAAAAATCCCAAACAAACAAAAACAAAAACTACAAGCTCAACTTGAAAAACAAAACAATAGCATCCACCCACACGACGCCAACCGCCCAAAATCAAAAATCAATCTTTCGAACAAACAAACGCGAGAGCCCGAAACAAAAGCCGCTCGGTGCTTTTCGCTGTTTATACCCACTTATACCCGCGCGCAAATCGCCTCGCGAATTCTCAACTCTGACGTCACGGCCCTCGTCGCATCAAAATAAACGAGCCCCTAAGTAGTTCAAAGGAAATCGGAAAGCTCGCGAGCCCAGCGGCACGTCGACGTTCGAACAATTTAATTAAGATACATATACGTGCGTGGGTGGCGAGTGCGAGTACACAAAGGAGGCGCCGGATAAACCGCGCGCTTCCGAAGCGCGATCCGGTTGTATTTCGCGTCGAGCTTGTGTATAATGACGACTGGGAGAACGAGTAAGGTTAGCGCGGTTACGGGCGCTGATCGTGACGGGAATTTTGGGTTGGTTTAATTTTTCTTTTTTCTGGGGGTTCTGGGGTGATGTATTTGGAGGTTATTTGAAGTTGGGAAGTTTGCCAAGGAGTAAGTTTTTAATGACTGATACTTAATTATCAGAAATTTGTAATTACGGTTTGAAGTTGTGTTAAGGATAATAAGTTTTTGAAGAAAAATTGCTTTTATATAGCATCATGGTTTTTCAATTTTGCTCTCTGACCGAATTAAATAAACATGGAATTCTCGATCAAAGCCGGCCGAAACTCAAATAAGCATTTCAATCTAAAAAAAAGAGAGCTCTTCCAGCGCGAAATTTCATATCACGAGAGGTTTTATTTACATTTAATAGACACTGTTTAAACACGTTACTCGCACAGGCAGTTTTCAGTTGTTGCGCAGTTGTCCGCTTCATCCCATTCGCCTTTAACATTTAATTTATCACAACCGCATAGCGATGCTCAAACTTTGTAGATAACACTTGTTTTGAACTGCCGTAAATTGCCATCTCGTTATATGCTTATTATTTACTCCTTTGTATTCTCTCCCCCTACAAAGCAGCAGCAGCAGCAGCAGTTTGAAAATCGAAGATAATCGAGCGCCTGCGAAGTAGGCTACTCTTCGTGCCCGAGTCGGAAGAAAAATCAGGAAGTGAAACTCAGTGTGAGATTGAACAGCCGAAAGGAAAGGCGGAGGTAGGCGAGACAGTAATAGTAGCATGATTCCAAAGTTAAAAGTTGGAAACAGAAAAAGTTTGTGACTCTCATTACCGTTGGCTGGAAAATGTAAAACTAAAGCCGGCAGAAGAATCAAACCTTAGTCGAAGGCGAAGAGCGCTCTTTTACAGGTAGGACAGTTCAAGTTAATGTACTCTTTTTTCTTTTTCTTTTTTATATTACTTGTTAGTGTGAAACAAACACTCTATAATAGTATTTTTACTAAATGATGTATCACTCAGTTATTGGTATCAATATCTTTTAAGTCGAATACTAAACGTAATGATTATATTATTTAATTTATTATATTATGATAATCAGATTATTAATTAATTATTAACTTATATTAAAAGTAAATGAAGTTCGAGTGCAAAGTGGAATAGATTATTCCAATGTAAGATATACTTTCTTTTTATAAGAAAATGTTTTAATTTGGCCAGTGAAGCGAAAATAATACTTTCACAGTGAGCAATTTTTTATAAAACACCGCTCTTGCACTTCTCTCTCAAAAGTCTACGTAAGTGGATTGCATTTTTTTCACCTTTCTAGGTCAACATCTCACAAAAAGTTCAGTAATTAATAATTTTCCAATGCGGAATCGACTAAAAATCACAGCGGTGCCTAAAGCCGAAAACACAAGAATTCGTTTATATTGAAACATAAAACTGATTTTGTTATGATTTTATTCTCCATTAACCTAGATATTGTATAGAAATAATCAATTATTTAACACACGCGTCTAAAAATAATAAAAAAAATGTCTATTACTATCCAAGGATCCCCTGGAATATTAAATTTTTCCGTAATTCAACCATTCTCCAAATACCTCAGATAAGTGATTAAGAAATGAATTTTTCATTAGAAGCCAGCAAAAAATCGATAAGTAAATATAAAAAAGAGCATCCGTAATCTGGCGTCTCTATAAAAAACTTTAAATCCTTACTGTAAAAGATACTATATACCCTCTCCATCCGTCGAACATAAAAAAAAATCTTTTTTGCACCCACCACTTCACTTATTACTCCTTGAAACTACTTAAGGAAAAATGATTTTTTGGCTCATTAAGTGCTTTACTCATAACATATATCAGTACCCAAAGCCCTCACCCTCGGCCAGCATCAGCAATTTCCAAGTATACTCTCACAAAGCACACACACACGCGCGAGCGCTCGCACACTCATTCGCAAACAGCTCTGAATAATCTGCTCGCTTATTCGCGCTGATAACTCTCGCACTCGCAGCGCGCGCGAACGGCAACTGCGTTCCAGACGTTATGCAATTTGAGCCCGGCGCGCAGCGAGGTGAATTCAAGCTTCAAGCCTACATTATCGGCCTTGTCAGGGCCGACGCCAGCCTGAGAGCGAAAGAGAGAGAGAGAGAGAGAGTAAGAGAGAGAATATACCCTCTCGCTCTCCGTTTATATACATATACCCACGTGTGTAGCGTGTAAATGTGTGTTGGTACCTATGAAAGCAAAATGACCTACCGGCGTCTTTATTATTTCCATCGACTAGATGCGTTAAAAATAGACCGGCGGACGCGCAAGTTCTGCGCATAGCTGGAGCTACCTATACGTGTAATCTAGTTGATCGGTTAGAGTCTTTTTTTTCAGCCCTAAGGTACCTTATTTTTTCCCGGGGGTGGTTTTTTTCTACGTTGAATAGCTTTTAGAAACTTGAATTTAAGCGAGCTTTTTGCGGCCTTTAAGAGAGCGCGTAGTCATTAATAATGAAACGGTGTAGCTGAATCGAAAAGAGATTTTCATGTCGTCTTTATGATCTTTTATTTTTTGCGGATTTATTGCGTTCGAAAATTTATAACTGGAAAGTGAACTGTATTTTCCATTTTACTACTATATTGCTGATGTTCGTTGCATGCGATGTTGAATGCTTTTTTAAAAGATTTTATTCGTAACGTTTATTATTAAAGTTATTGCTTTTTACTGTTTCTAAATTTGTAATAAATTATTTTATTTATGGAAAAAACAAAAGTTCGCATGAAAGAAATGCTCAAGTAATTTAGCCTTCAACAATTTCTCGTTGCCTTTTTTAGCACGAGAATCTGTCTGAAAAAATTACAGTAAAAAGTAACGAACTTTATTAATACTGATTAATTTTAGTTGGAAGTTTAGTATAAAGATAAGTGAAATTAGCTATTAACGTAGTGCATTATTGTATATCAAAAAGGATAACATTTTTTTATAATTATTAGTTTTATCGTAAAGTAATTTTCAATTATAGAATACCGTTGCAATTCATTGTGAAAAAATTTAACAGAGATTATACCACACTAAAATATGCTCCGTTAAAACTACACAAAACAAATAAACCTGTAAGTATCTTTTTTCAGCATTATTGAATTTTCCTTTGAAACAAAAGAGAATAATGGTTTTAAAGCTAGCTTAAATATAGGGAATAAATGCACAGCCGGAAAAACGTTGCATTGTATATTTGCGCAAATGCAACACACATGTTAAAACTTTTCATATTGTTCTCAATTGAACGATGCTTTATATTTTAAAACTCATATTTGATGAAAGTTGCCATTATACATTTTTTTAGCTCCTTTTTACACCATATATCTACCTTTTAGCCACCTAATTAAAACTTTTATGAGAAATTACCTTTATTTTTATAACCAATTATCTTACATACAACACAAGCCTATAAGCTCCTTTCTTATATTTTCAAAAGTCGTAAACTTATTACTATCTAAAGCAAATAAGCCCTTTAAAACAACGCGTCGGAGACACACGCACTCCCGTACGTCAGCAACGTGAAAAAAACTCGTGCGTGGACGCATAGGAAAAAAATTTGTTCACCGCTACAAAAAAAAACGAACCTTTGACTCTAGCGTAGCCAGCAGCGTAAATACATTTGCTCGGCGCCTCGGAATATTCATCGGCCTTTGAAACGTCGTCGAAAGCGAGCAGTCGATGCTTCTTTGATAAAAACTGAAGAAAAAAAAAAGCGAAGCAGCCAGCCTCTCGAGCATGAATTAAGTACACAAACGCGAAATCAGCGGGATTTTTCGTCGCGTTTGCTCTGGGTTGGCTCTTCAAAGAGCGGCGAGAGGCGCTTTTCCCCCCCTTTGTCGGTGGCGACGCGCGTGCACGTCTACCCAGATGGAAAGATCGAAGATTAGATTGATCCGAGTGGAAGGCAAATGTTTGGCCGTGGACCATTATTGTGCGTGCCTCGGACGCGTATTTGTTTTTTTTGCCCCGCCTCTACTTCGATTTGAATGCGAGTGCGCTTCGCTGTTCTGTGAATGTTTACTCGTGTGGGGATTCTTCGGAGGCTTCTCGTGGTTATCATTAGCGAAATAGCGTGAATCTGTTTGGTGCTGGGAGATCCATTGTGAGGTGGCCTTGTTGGTTTTAAAATAGCTTTCGTAATAATTAGGAACCGTTCGAAATTTGCATTCCTTTGGTGAGCTTTTTTGCGTTATCTGTTTTGAGCAAATTTTAATGAAAAAGTAGTAATGAAAATTTGTCTGTTTTAATATAGAAAATTCTGAAATTTTGAACTAGCACTTGGGACTCAAGAACAAAAGCTATAATATATATTCTTTGAAAACACATTCTAAATTCCTGGGATTGAAATTTTCAATCCTTTCGTGTGTTGACAATGGAATTCATTCCAATGGATTGAATAATAATCAATTGGATTGAAAAAAATTTTATTACTAGCTGCTTCAAATCTCTAGTTTTAGATTCAAAATTTTAATTCGATAGATTCAATAGATTAAGCACATTAAAACGTAATTTTTCAGCACATTCTTGGATTGAAAATTTTAATCCTACGGACTAAGATTGCAATCAAAACAATTTAGATTGCAAAAAATAGTTAAAAATCTGTTACTCAAAGCTCAGTTCTGCAACAATAGAAATTTATGAACATTGAATTTCACAACGGTCTTATAATTTTGATCACCAGCAAACTGCAACAGGCGAACGACACGCAATATATCAACAGGCAGCATAAAATACATAGTCCGCTCTCGCGCGCCTGATCTGATAAAACATTATAGGAATTTCTCAGTTATATACCTTTTTTCATAAACAAAACCACGAATGCAACTTTGCAAGTTACCATAAGGTACACACGAAGCAAATTTCATAAAATACTAGTATGCATAAATAAAAATAAATATTATCAAAGATAAACGTGAAGCGTACGAAATAAAAAGTTTAGATCAAAATTTTACGTATGTAATCGCTACTCGCTATATTAATTTGATACTTGGCCTACATATTAAATCAAAGTTGTTTCGGCAAATAGACCCTCACCATCTGTCAATGTGGATACGCGGAGAAACACCTATATATCATTCGAGTTCGAAATGTAATAAACCTAATGTAGTAAGCGCGTATTCGACAATTCATTACCAACACAGCTATGCCCAACAGCAATATTCGCGTATTAATTAATAACATTACTATGAAGTAGTAATTATCAATGAAATCGAGAATTAATTCTTATTAATACTGTAAACATAATATTGTCTTAAAATACGTTAGTGGGGGTTAAATTTTTTGCTTTTTCAAGGGAGTTTGTACAGGTATTAGGAGTTCGAATCATGATTTTAAAAAATATCAGTATGGAGGGGTGTGTGTGTGTGTGTGTGCGCGCGCGCCATTTTTTAGGAACTATAACTCCAATTGTAATAGAACAAAATATGTTTTTATTTTCCGAATTCAGGAAAAAATCTATATTTTAGTTATATGATACATATTTTTCTATGGCAAATTTTCAATTTTTCTGAAAAGTATTTTTTACGCCTCCTTTATTCATACAGTTGAGATATTTAAATTTAACAAAAACGAATTTATAAAATATAAAAGTATATATTTTCAAAAAAAAAAAATTACGTTAGATATTATAAATTAATTTTTATTGAATTTTAACTATTGAACTGAATTGTTTTAACCATCAATTCAACTTATTGAATTGAATTGATGGTTTATTGAATTTTAACAAAAATTTGTATTTTAATTAAATAATAAACGGTCTATTGATTAAAAAAAAGTCTTTGTAATGAAGAATATAATAGTACATTATGCACCAAGGGAGTAAAGTCGTATATTATTCCCGAGGGTGTTTTGCTGCCCGAGCGAAGC
>UELX01003268.1:0-24617 GCA_900480035.1 Eupelmus urozonus | reverse complement strand
TGTTGAATAATAATTTTAAAAATTAGATACCAGAAACAATTATTTCCCGTTATTTCCCATTATTTCCCGTTATTTCCCGTTATTTCCAGTTATTTCCAGTTATTTCCAGTTATTTCCAGTTATCATTTTTTTTTAATGATATATAGAGAAAAAATAATTTTGTATCAATAAAACGGTAGGAAAATAATGGGAAATTACGGAAAATAACTGAAAATAACGGAAAACAACTGTTTTTGGAACCCTTAATATTTAAAACAATTATTTAAAAAAAAACTGGAAACAACTGCAAATAACTGGAAATAACGGGAAATAATGGAAAATAACGGGAAATAATTGTTTCTGGTATCTAATTTTTAAAATTATTATTCGGCAAAACTAGAAATAACGGGAAAAAATTAAAAATAACAGGAAATAACTGAAAATAACGGGAAATATCGGGAAAGATCGGAAAATAACTGTTATTTTTGTTTCAATTCAAACATTTTATAATATTTTCCGTTATTTCCCATTATTTTCTGTTATATACATTTTCTTTTTTCCGCTATAGCGGAAAAAACCCTATAGGGTATGAACATGTTTTAACCACACATATTGAACTTGTATTAAAGTCAAAAAGAAGTTTAGAAACAACATACCAAGCCTCTTTAAACACTTATAAAAAGAGGGCAGAAAGATTTCAGGTAATTGTCGAGCAGCCTTTGAGTATATATAGTTCGATGTAAACATTACAAAAAATCCTTACATACACTTTTGGTACTCGAGCTTCTTTTATCTCCATTTGCCAGCCCTGAAAATTATGCGCATAGTTCGGCACTCAGCTGCAAGATGGCAGCACCCTAAGGTGCTCACAGGCCTTCTCGCAGATTTTTTCCTGGTCTGTTGTAATAATAATGTGTTATGAACATATTATTTTTTGGGTTAACCAAAACAACCGGTAACGGTTAAACAAACTTGTAATGTCGCTAACGTCGAAGTTGGTGCTCGGAGCAAGTTGTATTGCATCTGCTACAATAATCATTTATGTTCATTATAAACAGCAATATGACCGGTGAGTAGAGGTTCAAAACGTTTATACTTGTGTTTTGTAGGTTATAATTTTCTCTTGAAAAAAGATTATTTGTAGGCAAAAAGCATAGTAAATGTCAATTTTTTTTTACATTTTATAATCGAACTTTATTTTTGTCATTGCATTCTTAATAAAACAAGTTAATATTTTATTTTTTTAATGTAAACAAAAGTTTTTAAATATGATTTAAAGAATTATTGTTTTCTGTTTTTTTATAAATTAATACTTTTTGTACGAGTTTTGTATAAATAATTGTAATAAATTTAACATATAGAAATATTATAAATAATTATTAAACATACAAATAATTATATAATATCTTTTGTTTCTTAATCATTATTTTTAATCATAATTATTGTTATATTACTTTTTCAAATATTTGATATTTTCTTCAAGGGATCAACTTCGATTAGGGGTGATTAAAGATTTGGAAAGACAAAATCGACGGAAAATTGAAAATACTTTTATACTTCAACAACAAGTAGAGCTCACTAAAGCACTTGAAAAAGATATTGTTAATAAAAGTACCAGTTTGGAAGCTGTTGGACAAGGCTGAAAATGTTTTAACATGGATTTCTCTTGTATATAGTTTAAGTTTAATTTAATTGTTATTCATATTGTTATTAAAATAGTAGATTTTTATGTATAAAACTTTGTAAAATATAATATATCATTTTATTCACAAATTTTGTGTATATTGAATGACCTAAAAATACTGTAGATAAACATTTTAATATTTAATAATCTGTCAACTGCTAAAATTAAAAATACTAGTTAAAAATAACTAATTTTTTACTGATTTTTATAAGGCAATTGTAAGTTTTTTTTTTAATATTCATCATACCTATAATTATATTATAAATCTAAATTATAACTAACAATATTCCCAATATATAATTTTATTAATACTAAATATAATATCAATGTAAAAGTTATTTTTTTTTAACGCTAAATAAAAACTTTTTCTTCTGCTCTATAAATGTCATATTTCATGCCCTTTTATGGGTTCGAATTTTCTGTCATAGTGCATGTGCACTGACGTATATATAGTATATACATGTATGTATACATATATAGAGAAAGGGAGAGAGAGAGAGATGATTCATATTGCGTAGAGGTTATGTAGCTTTATGTTTGTTAATCGGCAGCAGTAAAATCGCATTTGCGGAGATCGGAAGGTGCGGTTTAACTTTTAGGAAAACATCAAAATTATCAGTTTATTTGCACAATTTTCGTAATTTATATGTAATTATTTGCAAATTTTAAAATGGAGTTGTTAAAAAACCATCCAAATTCCGATGAATCCATGAAATTTTCACTTTTATCCGAAAAATTACTCACTCTTACTCAATCAAGAATCTGTGATAGAAAATTATTGAATGGATACTTCAAAAATATTAATGAATTAGATTATAGAAAATTTATTGTACAAGACAAAAATGTAAGTTTATTTTTAAAAAATGAATAATTAATTAAAAATCATTACTACAATATACATTTATTAATAAAATTTATTTATTTCAATAAAAAATTAGTAAAAAACATAATGTAGAGATACAAAAATTTCAATAAATATTTTGCTTTCCTTTTTTTTATCAGGCCATGATGCTGTTAGTAAATCAATTGTGTTCTATTATACAACCTAGCGAGGTGTCTCTAGTCATAGGGTGTTCACAATTTTTGGTCAATTTAATTAAGCGTGGAATTATTCTTCAAGGCAGAACTTTTACCGCTTGCAAACGCTGGGTCCTTGAAAGTTTGGAGTTCTCAGATCCAGCTGCTGCACCCTCAATACTTTTAGCTTTACAAAGCCTTCTTGTCACTGGGCCTTTTGATAGTATTGTCCAGGTAATTGGTATTTATTATAAATATGAAAATGCATTTGTAAAGTTTTCAAAAATTTTGTATTGTGTTTATTTTTATTTACTTTTAGGATCTTAGGAAATTATTAGGAAGTAACTCAATTCTGTTGCAACATGTGTATCCACAAAATGAAAAGTGGAATGAAGAACAATTTTCAGCATTATCTTGCTTAAAAGCTATTTTAATTAATAAGGAAAAAAGTGAAAGTTCCATTGATCCAGAATTTTTAATAACAATAAAATCAATTGCCTTACAAATATTGACCAAGCTTCCGTATGAAGATTTAAACAAACTGTACTTTAATAAGGTATTCATTCATTTTCAATAATTTTAAATACATTATCACTGCAGTATAAAACTAATTCAATGAAATTTTGTTTACTAGACTGTAAGTTTATGTTTACGAATATTACGTAATGTACTTGCTGAAAAATCAAGCCTTGGAAACACAGATATTGTTGGTGAACTATTAGGTGTTGTACAAGCTTTTCTTTTTTATGGCATTGAAGGATACCCTAACATAAAGCCTCAAATATTGCGTCCATCAACTATGAATCTGCCAGATATAACACATTCTGTTCAAAAGAAAAAATATTTTAGGAATCATAAAACGAAAAACAAAAGACCATCTAAAAAAGTTACTACTGAAAATAAAAATATCATTTCCCCAGAAGCCAATGTGGCCTTCAGATATTCTAGTGACTCTGATGTTTCAGACACTGAAAGTAGAAGCACAGTACAGTCAGAATCAAAAGTCCGTATGGAAACTGCTCAGTTGTTAAATACATTAGTTGAATCCACTCAGAGTCGTGAACTCTTTGGATATTGGACACAAATAGTTGCAAGTGGTTCAAGGGCTGATGCTAGAGTTCTGACAAGGTGTATTTTGAGAGAACCAACTTCAAAAGTCAGACAAATCACTCTTAGTACACTTAATGATCTATTGATAGGGGCTAAAATGTTTTTATCTCATGCTGAGGATGTTGAGCAGATGTCTTTTGTAACATGTTTTAGCATGCTTAGCTCTGTGATAAAAGAAATAAACTATACACTTTCTTTACTGTTGAGTACAGAGAGAAATGTTATTGTACTTACACAAGCTTTAAAGTGTGCAACAGCTCTTGCACAAGGAACGCCATATTCCAGACTCAAACCTGGTTTAGCTACTAAATTAGTTAGAAATTGTAGAAATCATTTGTTACATAAAGGTAAGCAAATTAAAAAATTCTGTCAAGATATTTATAAAATACACATTATTAGTAATAATTATTGATTGTTATTAAAAATTGATTGCATATTTTATTTACATTTTTTTAGATCCTACAATCAGGGTAGCATCTCTTTCAGTTTTTGAAACTTTAGCTCTGTCAGAACCAATTACACCAGAAATTTTCAATATTCTTGCAAAATCTTCAAATATAGATACTGATTCAGAATTTCCTAACTCAGACTTCAATACTGCTAATGAAACAGAAATAGAAGAAATTGTTTATGATGATTTTAATGAAAATATTAATGAGATTGACTTTGATCCCAATGATGATGTCCAAGAAACTGAAGTTAGTGCTTTAGTTCGAATATGCCTTAAAAATATTTTAAATAAAGTGAGTTTTATCTACATACAGGTAATTTAATTGCTACGTTTTTAAAGAATACAAAACATAATTTTAATTTTTTTCGTTACAGGCAAATGAACCAGTAAGACTTCAGTCTTTAAAATTATTAGGAACTTTAGCTTTTAATGCAAGTAGCCTTATTTTTTCTCATATAGAAGTAATTGTTAAAAATTTAATTGATATGACTAGTGAACAAGAACCACAGGTGGCATTTCACGCATGCCGTGTTATGGAAATCATTGCTGGTCGTTTGACAGATTCAAAATCTGATGATGTATCTAAATTTTGGAATATTGCATTTAATCCAATTATTGCCTTAGTACAACACCCTCAAACTAGTCTACGAGAAGTAGCCTGTGATTGTTTAGGAAATATTGGTACTGAAATGCTGGCACAATTATCGGTTAGTTATTATTAAAATTAATACTGTGTCAAATTTTCATTTATATGAAAGTTATAAAAATATTAGTTAAAATACAAAATATTAAAACATATTTTAAAATTTTAGAGGGACAAAAGTATAATGATAATTACAGTTCTTTTTGGAGCAGCACGAGATGAAGAAAGTGCTGTGAGAGCTGCAAGTTTACGTGCCTTAGGATTGTTGGTATCTTTATCAACTTTGGAAGAAGATACCGGCTTTTTAATGGATTTAACTGAGATAACATGTGCAGCTTCAGAAGATCGCAATCTTGGAGTCCGAATTAAAGCTGCTTGGGCATTAGCAAGTTTATGCGACTGTTTAGTGAAACGAGAGTAAGTAATTAAAAAAAAATTATTATAATTACTTTTTAAAGTAAAATTGTAACATTTTTTAACAATAAGTATATTTTTTATCTTTCAGAAATAATTCAGATGTAGAACCAGTACCCTTAGACATAGTTTTGCCAAAGCTTTATAAAATTAGTGTCAAAGCAGCTCACGATAACGAAAAAGTAAAATGCAATGCAGTTAGAGCAATTGGTAATATCATGTATTTATGTCCAGATAAAATGACTTTACAAGATACCTCGTCTGGTTTAGACGCTCTTATTAGTTGCGCTACAGTAGGAAATGATATGAAGGTATAAAATTTTAAAAATTGAAACTTGTAAAGCTCATAAACAAAATATAAAAATTTATTTCAGGTGAGATGGAATGCTTGTCGGGCTATTGGTATAATTTTAAGTCGTAATCCAGATGCAGTTTTACCCTCATTATGGAAAGTACGTTTCGTAAAATAATTTAATAAATTACGACTTATTTTCTTAAGAAATATATATTTTATTTTATTTTTTTTACTAGGATAAAGTTTTTCCAGTATTATGTGATTTGGTTTGCAATAGTCCAAACTTCAAAGTGCGAACAAATGCAGCTTGGGCTCTTTCAGTTTGCAAATCTTATGACAAATATATCGTTACTTTATGGAAAAGTATCATGTTAGGACTTGAAAATTCTCAACATGTTCCTAGTTATGTTGAATACTCCCATCGAGATGCTCTTGTGCAACAGGTTTGTCAATATTGACATTTTAAGTGAATATTATTTGTGATTGATCTTAACTTTGTTCTATGTAAACATAGTAATACAAAAATATTAACTTATCCAATAAATTATTTTTAGCTTTGCCTAACACTTTGCCATTTAGCAACCTACACTGATATTTCAGAACTGGAATCTCTTTGGTTAGAAATAAAAGATCATTTAGAAGAGGTGTCTCATCATATCAGGCATTTTCAAGTAAAATAAATTATACACTTTATTTACTAAACAGAAAAATTTTGATAGTTAAATTTAATAAATGTTTTATAGGAACACGTACTGCCAGAAAAAGCTGGTGACTTAATTAAAGCTAAAACACAGTTTGCTTCATTTGCTCAACAAGCTACAAGATCAAATGAAAAGCAGCTTGCTGCAAAACTCTTAGAATTATTTGAAAGAGAGGAAAGATATGATGAAGCTGATGCAGTATCAATTTCAAATTGATCACAGGCTTATTGTTGATAATGTGAATAACCATTGTATATAAATTGTTGAATTGTATATAGACTATTTGTGCATCATTAATTTAACATTTTTCAAATATATAATTTATAATAAAAAATGATTTTATATTAAGTTTACAAAAATTTTATTACATTAACTATTCTCTACAAGATCACCATCAATTTCTTTTGTTTTGTTACAATTACTACTTTTGTTTTCATTGTTTACAGTTTTATTCAGTGTTTCTGTTTTTCCATTGGTATTTGCACTATCACTTTCAACACTTTGTTTTTTAATTTCATCAGTTTCTTTAATATTTTCTTCTTCAATATTTTTTTTTTCAACAGTAACATCTTTCAAACAGGCATTAGATATGTCATTATCTATTGGTTCCTGTGAATCTCTTGAGGTTTCCTCTTGTTCAACATTTTGCCTTTCATCTTCTTGTCTTTTAACATTAGTTGTGTCATTATCTTTTGAATCTTGTGAATCTTTTGAATTTTCCTCTTTTTTAATATTTTGTTTTTCAACAGAAACGTTTTCTTCCATATGAACATCAAATGCATCAGTGTCTTTTGGATCTTGTGAATCTTTTGAATATTCCTCTTTTTTAATATTTTGTTTTTCAATCGAAACATTTTGTTCCATATGAACATCAGATGCATCTGTGTCTTTGGGATCTTTTGAATTTTCCTCTTTTTTAATATTTTGTATTTCAACAGAAACACTTTCTTCCATGTGAACATCAGATGAATTTTCCTCTTGTTTTATTTCAGATGGAATATGTTTCTCTTCATCAGAGCTTCCTTCAGAATCACTGTTATCACTATTTTCTTCTTGATTGTTTTCATTTTTAACTGATGGCTTTAATTTCTTTTTCTTGTACTTTTGTTTTTTCTTTAATCTTTTGGCTCGTTTTTTAGCTGTATTTTCTTCTGCCAATTTTTTATTTTCTTCTAGCTTTCTATGATATTCTTCATCCATTAATTCCTAAATAATCCCACAAATATATGTAAATGATCATTTATATTTTTGTTTAAATTGAATCATATAGTTACATTCACAGAGTTAATCAATAAAGTGTACAAACCTTATGACCTTTCTCTTGGATAAACTTTTGTCGTGCATATTCTTTTCTTCTTAAATGTCTGTAAACATGAAATTCACCACTACCAGCTCCAGCACTGCTTCCCATAACATTTCTCACAAATTCAGGTACAGCTGGAGTATTTTTCAGTTTTGGGCGTTCAGGTATTATCACAGGTTTTTCCTTAAAATAGAAAATTAATGTCTTATTTTTAATCTGCATTTAACAAAAAAAAAAAAAATTATATATATATTACACTTATTACTCACAGGGTTCTTCATTAATTTTATGAGTTTTAATCTCTGCAAGTCCACAGCAGTTTTAGCGACTAAGGGTTTTTCTACTTCTTTCTCATCACCAGAATTGTCCTCAGCCATTTTTAATAGATTAAAAGAATAAAATATCTCTTAAATACTAAAAAGTTTATAGATGTACCTGTTGTTGAACAAATTTATAGGTTATAAAATATTCTTTAACAATCCCAGCAATTATTTAACCTCGCACTCCAAGTACCTCCAACAATTACCTCAAACCGGCAAACCGCTCCAACTAATTCAGCGCCAGTCGGTCAAATATTTAAAAATCCATCAAAAAAACTCGAAAACCCCAGTGTACAAACACACAACAATCCACCCCCGCGTATACACCTTATAATCACGACTGAAGTCAGCTGATTTAAAACTTAAACTTTCCTCCGCGCGCGCTGCAGTCGCGCTGCAAATTCGCATCTGTTTTTACCTTTTCTCCTTCCCCCCACACACGTCGCCCACGCGCGCTAGTAAAATTTTCGTCGAGTGCCATGCATCGCGTTCAATTATCTAATAAAAAGTCTAGCTCGAATCTCCGCCGAGGACGCGATGATTTCGGTGCTGCCGCCGAAGAGGAGAGCACATCAACGATGCAGATGCGCCACTCGCTGATCCTGCCAAGACTGTCGAGGCGAAGCGCACGAAAATAGAAGATGATCCCAGCAGGTGGTTATATTTTTAAGCTGTTGTCGTTCAACTGGTTGCTTGGAATTTCGGAGATAAGACACGCAGGGAGTTAGTTGGCGGAGTTGTTTTCCCGTATGCGAGATGTCTGGGTGATTTTTCGAGTTTTTTGTTTGAGGTTCGAGGTGAAAGTTGAGTGATGGATGGGCCGTTTTGGAGTGTGCGGGTAATTAGGGAGTGATTGCCTGGTGCGCTTGATTTGAAATAGACGGTAGACGTGTGGGTGTTTGAGAGTGGTTGTAACATATTGGATTTGATGTGTGGAGTTATCGTTATGCTTGACTTATGTAAGAAATTTTGTGGTATTGTAAGTTTGTGTGTGTGTTTTTGTTTACTTATCTTATTTTGAAAACTTTTTATTTTAAGACAAAAGATTTTTTTCTATTATTCACTATTGATAAAATAACTTGTAGGTGAACATTGAAATTTGTAATTATTTGAAAATTAATGTTCTTTTTATAATTTCAGATGAAAAATAAAATTCATCATAATGGATGCTGGCTCAGATTCATCAAGGTGCGAGTTGGATTCTGTTACGTCTGGAGACTCCTTGCAGATGATAACAGATGAGTTTCGACTTCATCATCTCTCTTCACCAGACGTAACCAACGCAGAATTATCAAAACGAGTTGCAGCATTAGAATTAGATAACGAACGTATAAGAATTGACTTAGAAAATGCTAGGATAGAACTAAATGCCAAAAATGCTGCCAATCAAGGATTAAAGGATAAGATAGCGGAATTGTATATGGAGGCTCAGGCCTCGCTACAAGAAAAGCAAAAATTGTATAATTCTATGAAAGATGCTCAGTGTCGTCTTACAGCTGCTGAGAATTCAACAAAATGGTATCAAGGTCAAATGCACGAAGCACAAGCCAACAAAAAAACCTTACAAATAGAAATAGATACTTATCAAAGTATGTTAAGGCAAAAGCATCAAACCTTAGTGAACGTTAAAGCAAAATGGAAACAATTAAATGAGGATTATTCAGCAGTTGTTCAAAAGCATAAAAAAGAAAAAGATATTTTACAAGAAGAGATTGAGTTGTTGAAAATAAAGAATAATAGTATTAAGGTATGTACAAGCAATTTTTGAATTTATGATTCACTTAGAAAAAGATATTTTTAAATTAATTTCAGGACAAATTCGTCACAATTTGAATAAAAACATTATTAATTTAGTTAACAAGACTCATCTTTGAATTTCAGAACTGCGGCCAGCAACAGCCGCAGCCGTTGTCAACAGTGCCAATAGCAGCTTACGCGGAGCTTACGAGCAAGCTTGAAGCTGCTGAAGAGGAGCTGCAGGACCGGCGAGCCGAGCTACGCGCTGTCGAACAGCGCCTGATGAGTTCTGAAGTTGAGAAGGCGTCGGTCGAAGCGGCATATGGCAAGCAGCGTGAGCTAATGTCCGTTCAGGAAGACAGCCTGCAGAGGTGCCAAAGCGAGAGAACTGAGCTGGCTGATGAGGTGCGCGAACTTCGCGTCGAGATGCAGATGCTCAGGTCGGAGAACGAAAGCTTGCAAATGGGTTTGCTGTCTGCCAGACAGGAACGCGAGCAGGTCCGCTACTTTTACGTTTTTCTTGTTATTTTTATTAAACGCAGAGTTCGTTTTTGAAACATTTAAAACTATAGGTCGAAGATGCCATAGAGCAGCTACGCTCGCAGCTGACGAAGATGATAGCTCAACATAGGCTGTTAAAGAGCAGAAACGCTGAGCTAGAGGATAAACTGAACGGTATGCAGGACGTGTGCAATGAGAACAAACGACTGAAATCTCTGTCGCGCTCGGCCAACGTATCACTTGTAAGGCAGCTCAGACAAGAAAGGCGTAAAGTCAATAATCTGCAAAAGCAGCTTTGTCAGGAGCAGAACAGGCAGCGAACCTTTTTTGAAGTGAGATTCTAATTTTTTAAATGAATATTTAAAAGAATTTTCGTTTTTCGATTTTATCAAGAATATGTGAGAAATCAATCAAAGTCTGTTTAGCCTTTCAGGGGCACATATCAATTTAAAAAACTACTATTTTTCATTAATAAATTGTTTATAACAATTCCGTACATGATTGATTTGTTTAAAAAACATGTACGTTATCTAAAACAACTACCTTAAAGTCTAAAAAACTAAAACTCCTATGTATTTAACTTCAAAAGTAAAAAAAACTTAAAGTAAACAAACTTATAGTAAAAAAAAAAAAAAAAAAATTGATCAAAAACCACAGAAAAATAGGTTACCCTCTGAAAATGCCACTGTCTCTCAAAGGTTAAATCAGTTGCTATATACATTTAATATTTTTCTGCAACTTTAAATATATTAACCAAATTGTAAACTAAATTTTATATTTCAGAAAAGTAAAACAGATGCATCGATGCGGGAATGCTTAAAGCAAGCTCTTGAAAGAAATAAGGTAAACTATTTCCTAAAGTTATGTAAAGTTTATTCTTTTATAAGATTAAATAATCTCTCGAATTCTACATCAAAATTAATTGTCGTTTATGTCATAGGAGTTAAAAGACCAATTAAAGTCCATCAAAGCGTCCGAGGAGAGTGTCGACGAGGGCTATGCCGACGGTGGCAGCGTGGTTGGTATTTCAATGAGCAGCTTACCATCTCCATTACCTCTCAGCTCAGAACTACTCGATTCGATCAACGAAGTCCTCCATAAGAGTAAAAACTTCTGGGAACCCGTACAGGCTGGACTCGACGAGCTGCACTTTAAACTCGAAAGCTACAAAGGTGAAAAAATCTCCAGGCCAACAAGCTACTGCATCAGCGACCTGCAATTGACAACGCCGCCGCCATCACCTCCGAGCAATGCGCGCTCAGTCGCTTGAATAATTATACGTATTTCGAAAATTAGAGTGAGAGAATCACGTAAAAATTAATAACGTGGTTCGTTATGAAAAAAGTTCGGGTGATCAGACTAACGTGGTTTTTTTGAATACTTTGTTTTCGTGGTTAGAATTTAATTTTTTTTATAAATCAAAAAGAATTTAAATTCTGTTTGTTTAGTTGATTTTTTTTATTTTTATGTTTCCATTCTAATTTCAATTTTTTGTTGAAATGTACGTAATGGAGTTAATCAACAGATAATCAAAAATGATTATTATTTCTTAATATGTTTGAAGTATTCTAAAAGAAATCATGTAGTTTATACTTACGCATTTTTCTTATGATAAAGCTGTGGTTCCATTTAATACCAATTAGTTATAGTTGTTAGAGCGAATATAGATATATAAATGTTGTTAAATATTTTTTTATTTACGTTGTGCCGTTGTACTTTAATGTAGAAATTTATAGAAAGTAGACATGTTGTATTGGTGATTATTATTATACTTAGAAAAAGAAATTTTTTATTTATATCATATTTCTGTTATTAAAATTTAGCTCTATATACAGTAAAAAAAAAACTTGTAAATATCAAATAGTAAAGTATCACAGCATTTTTAATGGTAAAAATTCATTGATATTTAAATTAACGCTAAATTATTAAGTAGTCAAGTCAATCTTATAGTTTATTCATTTTTGAATTTTAAAATTTGCTTAGAGTAAATACATATATAATATTATACTTGTAATACAATCTTAAAAAGTACAGTAATATACTTATTAGATAATATTTGTTAGACAAAAATATTACACATTTTTAGAATGATTATTATTCATCAAAATTAACAGAAATACGTTATAAATAAAATAGTTTTAGTTTAAAGCATAAATGATATGTATGATATTATTATGCCTTGAAGTATTTATTTATAAAGAGAAATCGATGAAACCAGGGAAAAACTTACTAAGTCATAATTAATGTGCGATAATTTTATTTTTATTAGATTGAAAACCCGGTTATACAGAGTTTAATCGAGTAGCAATGATATTGCCATAAAAGACAATTGTATACAACCTATATGGCTTTGCCTATGACGGCAGGTACATTTACAAAAGTGTAAAGTGAACCAAACAATTACTCTTTTGCGTTTACTTTTTTTTTCTTTGTTTCCTTTTGTGCAATACAAACGCAGTATTAAATTTTCACGAAGAATTCAGTAATAATAAATTCTTCTTTTATAAGAAAAATTACAAATACATACACGTAAAACTTTTTAACAATCCCTCCTCAATCCTTTTGCGGGTAGTCTCAAATTTTTGATGACAAAACAAGGAGACGACCAATCACTTATATATACAAATAATTAGCAAAAACTTTTAACGATCGAACGTCTTAAACTAAAAGAAAGAAACATAAGTTTTTTCGTTTACTTTTCTTCCTTCTGGTATTTAGATATATGCTATATTTATGTATATGTTATTAATTTTCCATTGATCTACGTAATTTTTATATAATTCATCTAAATCGAGATTGAATTTATGCTTTCCATAGGGAAATACATTTGAGGTATGGAATAACTTTAATGAATCAAGCAACATTCACAAGCACGGAGCGGGTATTGATGATATTGTTGAACCGAAAACATTCTGTTCTAGTTTTGGCAACATTTATGGCACGGTATATAATATGGGAGTGTCCCCACACTGAAAGTTTGTACAATATTATTTCGTCTCTTTTAACTTGCTTTCCCTTTCCTTCCACTTTATTTTTTTCGCAATACGTAAGCTCGTACATCACAATAATTCTCAAGAGGAACAAAGATAAAATTCAACTTTATATTTCACGTAAAAATTGGTCAGCAGTCGTACGTTCAAAGCAGCATTGGGCATCTGAATTACGAAATGTATCAGTTGTTTGATATTCATTAAAAAGTGTAAAAGTTTAAATTTAAGTAAAAATTACTTTCTTTAAAACTAAATTCTGTTTTGTTTAGTCTTTGCATTTTTCAGTTAGTTAAATTTAAATAGTAGAATTCCATAATTGTATTAACTGGATTGAAAATTTTATTAAAATCGGGTACAGTTCATTGCAATAGTCATAGATATTTTCTTCTATTGAACATCTGTAAGTAATTATAAAAAATTATGAAATATGTATCAAGTTGATGAAATTTTAAATATACTTTTAGATATAACTAGTTAATTGTAAGTACAGACTGTTTCTTTATATTTGTTTCAAATTTGCCCAATTCTGGTTTGCATTTAATATGTAGCATAGAAGCGACTTAAGAATTGCTTAATCGTACGGTACGTAACTTAAAAAAAAAAACTAAATTAAATAAATCAAAAGAATATATACGTTATAATCACGCAAGCGAATTAAAATTGCTAGACTAAGCAATGCGAAGTTAAACTAAAAAAACACGCTCTGACAAAAATCATTAAAAAAATATAAACTTAAAATAATATATATTTATATATATGTATATAGAAAAGAAAAATTCTTCTACACGAAAAATATCACAGTTAAGCATAGTTTAAATAATAAGAAATCATAATAACCACGCTGACTATATTTCGAGGATGAAGTTTTTGTTTTTAAAGCGTCGTTCAATATACGTTTCTTTGTACGTTTGATTCTAAAAGAGACAGAAATGAATCGTGGCGCATGCACGTTTTATATGATTGTATAACAAAGAGCACACATCGACGACGACACCCGAGTTATATTTATAGTTCGATTTAATCCGTTGTTATCAAAGGAGCCTAGCCGGCGATCAAAGGGATATGAAAGCGGTATAAAAATTTTGCTAACTGTGCGACAATATGCTAATTTTTCTTTGCTCTTACGTATTTTTTAAAAATTTGATGAAACCAAAATTGCGAATGAAATTCTATCATTCATAAGTACAAATAATATAAGCATACAATTCTCCTTAATATACGCAAATAAAATTAAAATTAGTACAATTCGAGATTCAAAGAAAAATAGTAAAATGAATAAATGAAATTAAATTAAAGTAGAAGAGAAAGTACAAACTAATTTTCAAATGTTGAGCTATCATGATATCGGGAAGAAGAAGACCTTCAGGGGCAAAGTAATTCTATCGTAAAAGTGTCAGGTTGCTGTAAGAGCCGTCCAACAAAGAGGGGATTACGAGTCATGCCGCAATACAGAATTGAGTTTTAAAAATTTTCAATAAAATTATTGTTAAACCTTTTTTATATCATTCAAAAGTAGCTAATCGTTGATTTACAAAATGTTCTAGCGAACATCATTATTAGCATAATGTCGCTTAGATTCCCCTATAAAAATACACTCAAAAATTGAGTGCTTATGTACCAAAAATGTCCGAATTAAAACTCAAATAGGGCTTTAGTTTGGACAGTATAAATTTAATTACTTTTAAGTGTCTTTCTTTCGATAGGAATTCCTTCATGTCCCTTTAGAAAAACGAGGCTCATATTCGCGGTAAATTTATTAAAAGGTAAAAAATAAATATATATTTTTCGATGATTCGATACACTTTCCGCAATATTAGTTATTTTTTTTCGTCAACAATTATATCATAACATTCTGGTCTTCTTTACCCATATAAATTTTTCAATACGCGTTGCACTTTTTTGATTATGCATTATCATTATCAATCATTTTTCCGGCATCCCTTTTTTTTACACAATTGCCTATTGAATTATAAATATACGTATATCATAACGATATCCATATACGTGTACGTATATATCGCGGGCGTAAGAAAAAATATGGTCAGCTGGAGCCGGCCGAGGACATTAAAAAAAAGCACCACGGCTTGTTTTTCAGTCTACGTTGACAGTCGTCAGCGTCAGCGTCGTGATCAACGTCATAATAATAATAGTAATAATAATCATAATAATAGTAATAATAATTATCGTAATAATAATTATAATAATCAACACGTCCCATCTTATACACCGTCGCAATGGGAATGTTGCTGAACAACAATACCTATAATAAGTTCATTACCGCGCTTACTCGAAGAAGACGATTATCATGGTTACTACATGTTAGGAGAAGGAGCTGGTACAGGCTAACGGCGCGTGTCATCGCGCCTTGGAGTACTTTACGACCAAGAGTCCATTGCTGCTTATTCTGCTGCTCTGATTGCTGATCTTGTTGCTGTTGTTGTTGATGGTGAAGTTGATCGACAGCCCATTGTCATCTGGGAGCCGGATCGCTTTGACGCATACGGTCAAAGTGACGGCGAGAGTGGGCCTTGCCGCGGCCTCGATTTCGATGATGATGATGGCCGTGATGATGGTTTGATTGCTGATGAGATTGTCGGGACTGGCTGTGATTGTGGTTTTGAGACTGGCTATGCTGCTGTTGTTGCTTCGGTGGCTGCTACAAAATAGAAAATAAAATCAGTTCATGTAATTTTTTTATTTTTTTATTTTTATCATATGATTTTCTCACCACTTGTGCAGGTTGACTTGCTATAGCATTAAGACTAGTTCCGGGGGGATTAGGCTGAACGACGGGACCGTTTGAGTCGTCCTCAGTCGTCAGAAGAAGCTTTGAGCCTTCGGCCTCCAGGTCGATAATACCGCCGCGGCGCTGCTGGCGTAAATACAGCTCGGCCATTTGGCGCTGCATCTCCAGGAGTTCCTGGGTCACCGCGAAATCCGTGGCGGCTTCGACGTCGATTGGTGGCGGTGCGCCGACGAGGCTCTCCACGTCACAGTTTATCGATTCGCGACAAACCGGACAGAGAGCCTGAAATTAAAATTGAAATTTGTTATTTTCTAATTTTTAAAAATAAAGTTAGTATTTCTATATTAAAGAAATCCTCAAATATATTTAAAAAAATGAATTTAAGAATTTCGAAAATTTTATATTTTATTTTATTTGCGTCAATGAATTATGTAAAATTTATAGGACATCTTTTTAAATTTTCGTTAAATAAGTAAATACCTGAAATTTATTAGTTGTATCTTGTTGCCATAAAGGTAATTTTTCCTGTTCTTCCCTGTAATAACGTTCAGCTGCTGCAACATGAGCAGCTAAGCAATGAGAATGAAAGTGATGATAACATTCTGTCTTAGTAAATTCATCCCCTTCACGAAATCCATACAAACAAACAGCACATTGTCCAGTTGGAAGATTACTTCTAGTCAAGTGTTCTCTGACAAGCTAAAAGAATTTTATTTAGTAATTATATTAAGTTAAAGATAAAATAAATAAATTGTAACAAAGGACAAAATATATTTTAATGCCTTATAAAATATAAAAAAGTTACCTCAATCAATTCAAACATCACAGGCTGACCCACAAAATCTTTACACTTAGCATCAGCATCAGATTGAATCTGTTTTACCGTTTCTTCATCTAAGCCCCTAGGATTTCTCAGATGAACAATTGGTGTTGTATCAGGATAACCAGGCAACAATTTCACAATTAGTCGAACACAAACATACTGAGATTGCGAATCTTCTCCAGTTGATGGAAAGACTAGAGTTTCTATTGACTCAGGTTCACCCCTTAAAAAGACATAATAGATTAATATTTAAAATATTACAATTTAGTTATGAAAATCTGTTTTACTGACAATGAGAGTTACTTTCACTTTCTCAGTTCAAATATAAAAAAGAACAATGGCATGCAGATTGACTGCTGTAATAGACAGTGAAGTTGCATCAACTTCTAGCTGATACAAATTTATAAACAAACTATAATTATTTTTTAATATCTATAAACAAATTTATATAATATAAATTAAAAATTTTTTAATAAAGTATGCTACTTAGAACTATTAAATATATTTAAAGTGCATAAAATTTTATTGATCTATAATTTATTATTTACAATAATATTGATTATTTTGTAATTATTATTTTATAACAACTTTATCGTAATTTCATTTTAAGTATATTTTGTAAATGTTTTATACCCATTAATTAAGCAATAAATAAATAATGAACATATATAGATAGTATGATATAAAAAAACTCAGATAACAAAATACATTGTAACGATGTTTACAAATACTACCAGTCTTTTATTTTATGTTTTGATAAAACTAAATTGATATATTCCTTTTTTTTTACTGTTTGCCCAACAATCATGATAAACATAAACTATTCTCTCTTTCAAAAGAAAATCTTTATTCTAAACAAAACAATAATCACATTCATACGCCAGACATGCGATAAGCTATTCAAATCAGACACCCAAACAAAACAATCTAATCAACAATGATAGAACTCTGTATCCTGCACACATACCTTTCATTTTCCACAATGTGAAGCTCATCGTCAAGCAGAATAGCTCTCAAAGCCTCTACTTCATCGGTCACCCTGAAAAGCCAAAACCATCAAATTCACCAATTATACATATACCTAATACACCACCATATCAACATTAAACCTAATAATCACCTCTCGTCCACGGAAGTTGACATTTTACCAAATTACAGCGCGAGGCAACAACAGACAACACAAGCTCGTTCTCTGCAGGAGTCGAGGAGCGCTCAGCTCTCTAAAATATATACCCCCAGCCTCACCAGACTAAGCGCTGAGGTACAACTACGGCAGCGACTATTTAGCTAGCCACTGCTGCTGCGACGAGCTATGAAAAATTCAGGGAGTAATCTTCGACGTTTTCAGTGCTGCGAGAGGAGACGGCACGGCCACCCTATAGTTGTGTGTCGCGAGCTGCTGCTGCTGGCTGGGCTTTTTCGCACACGCGAAAATCCGTCGCGCGCGCACCTCCGCGCTTTTCTTTATTGATTTCCTCCCGGGAGCGAGACCTGCCTTATCGGTGCGCAAGCGGATGTGTATGTTGTGTATATTTATATACCTGGTCTGTGCGGACTCTGAGCTTTGGTTCTGAGAATCTGAGATTCTAAGCTGCAGGCCTGCAGTTGAGAGACAGCTGACGGTCGGTTACGATTGTTTTCTGACAGTGGTTTGGTGGTTCGAACGTTCGGACTTGTTTGAACGCGTAGTGATAAAGAAGTGAAAAAGTTTTGGAAAATAAGTTATTATTTTACTCACTTATACAATAGTTTTGAATTAACTATATTAATTATATTTATATATAAGACCTTTTATGTGGATTTATAAAATATTGAAATGTACGATACACGCATTATACCTTAATTTCCGTTTGTTTTATTCGAAAGTTTTCTAAATATGTTAAAAGTTTTCTAAATGTTTTTTTTTAAAGTTTTAAAATGTTCGAATTCATGAATGCTTTTTTCTATATAAAAGAGCAACTGACCCTAAGCTTTTGTGAAACTCATAATAATATTTAGAATATATAAAAACTGCATTCTCAAAAGCATTTAACTAGGCATTGGAACCACCTCCTGAAGAATCAAAAAAGTAAGTAACGCAATTTTATTGTTTCTTAATGTTATAAAAAGTTAAAATAAAGAGAAATATAACAACGAAATTTAGTATGATAAAATAAAAACCATGTAATTCAAAATATTTTTTTTATTAAATGATAATTTTTTTATTGTAATTAAGTATTTCTATTCATACTTAATTTTTATCATTATACGAACATTTAATTAATTTCAGAAACACCAATACATTATATTAAACTACATCCATACAAATATATACCTAGTTAAAAATTTATTTTATTACAATGTACTTATATCGATCCCTTTTTATACCCATAAATAATAACAATATTAAATAATCATAATATTTTATATAAATATATGAACATCATAATCCAATAATAGATTTCCATTTGTATAAAAAATATTTTACAAATTCAAGATATTTAGACTTAAATTTTTAAATTAATATTATAAATTAGCTAATCCATTTTTTATACAGTGTGCTCAAAGTGGCACTTTATACATTTTGTAAATTTCTTAAGTGTAATTTACACCTATTATATTAAAATTTATTGTACGATACCGATGCAAATGCATCTTCACACTTATAACACGTGTACCGAAATATTTTGTATCATCACAGTTTACAAAGAATAGTACTATTTTTATCTAGATCATCAAATATCTCTAATCTGTGAGTTTTAGAGGATATATCCCGATACTGTTTTATTGTCATATCTGATTTATCCAAGTACTCTGGCTTGTATAAATCTACGTTTTTAGGATACATTGAATCTCCTGGAAATAATTGCACAGCTCCATCATGTAAAACAACTCTTACCTGAAAATATTAATAATAATTTCATGACTGAATTATGAACTGGCTATTTTTTATGGTTGTCTTCTAAATTGATATTTTTTATAAAATTTTAAATAATTGAAATTTTAATGTTTCTTTCTAAATTTTTTAAAAAATGTTGTTAAATATATAGAAATAAATCCAGGAATTCGTTGTAAGCTTACAGGTAACCACATTTCAATTCCTTTTCTTGATCTTTTTTCTGCAAACTCTAACAGATTATCAAGACTCTTATGTTTTTCTATTCTTGACAATTCATATTTTTGAGGTGGCATTAAAGAACTTATTAATGAGGTCATGGCTTCTTCTGGTGTTGCCCACTTTTGGAAAAAAATTAATTATTTTATTAACAATTACCAAGTTTTTTTCAAGATCTTATTCTGATACTTACTAAATGATCCTCTATTTCTCCAAAATCAAGTTTTGTATTAGGGATTTCTGATAAACAAGTAAAGAAGAAAATACTATTATAGCGCATTGAAGTTGGAAAAAAAGTTGGCGTTAACCAGTTACTCCATTCATGCAATGCCCACAGATTAGGATGACATTGCAATGCTTCGCACATATTATAGAATTCATTTGCATCAGAATAGACTTTTTTCTGCCAAAATTGCAGTTCATCATCTGAAACTTAAAATATATTAACTTCAGAATTCCTCTAACGTATAAAAATTAAAACTTTATATAAAAATAATTTTTTAAATAATTAGTATTTTATGTTAACAGGGTATGATAGTTTCACTTTATCAACTTTGAATATTAATAATAATGTTTAAAAATTACTTGGAAAGTGAGTTTTGTCTGAAACTGTTGAGAATTCAGAAGATTTTTTACAGAGTAATATACCACACTCTTCAAATGTTTCTCTTATTGCACTTATTCTTAATGAGATCTCTCGAGGTAGTTCGTTTTCTTTACTATAAAATATTTCTGGTCGGTTTTTTGTTTTTGGAAACAGTATCTTAAAACTGTTATCATTGTAGCCATGACTTTTAAAAAGAGTTTGCCATTTTAAGTCTGCATCTGCTGATTCAATTAATCCTCCAGGAAATACATAAGCACCGGCAAATTTTGCAGTCCTTTGTCGTTTTAGAAAAAGTAATTTATAATCATACTGAAATAGAAAATTAATTGAAAAGCTTAATTTATTGAATATTACATATTAAGTTTTTAAAAACATTGTTTTCTTACCAATTGATTACATTTAACTCCATTTCGTGCTGCAATTATGAGTGTAGCTGCTTCTCTCCAGGCTTTCATTTTTAATTATTTTGAATTTTTTAATAATATTTAAAATTAATATTTTAATATCCTTACTATTTTCTTAGGTTATCTTATGTAATATTTTTAAAATTAGAACTATATTTTTAATGATTCAAGTATTAAATTATCTTTTTTAAATAAAATATTAATTTAAAAAATTTTTATATAGAATACGTGATGTAAATATTTTCATACTAAAGTGTTTTCCAAAATTCTAAAATATCTAATCTCTCTTCTACTAGAAAATAATTATAAAAATCAACAAATCATCAGTCAAAGATAAATATGTAATTGTGCAAACAAAATTATGTTGGTATTAACTCCTTTCATTCTTAAAGAAAGTTTATTCATACACATACATATTATAAGTTACATTTTTAAATTATAACACAATTATTATGCACTTTTGTGAATACAACAGAAATGAAGCAGAAGATAAACCATACGTAATATCAAATAAATATCAAAAGTATGAAAATTAGAATGACAAACACTCAGATTCTATACGTCATGCTTGCAACATGTGGATCATTTGATCATCTTATCATCTGGTGATCTGGTGCAATCCATATTACAACAACAGATGGCACCACTAGTTCATTTTTACACTTTTATTGAATTTATAAAAAATAATCAGCTTAATATAAAATTTTATTTGATTTTCTTATGTGAAAAGTATTTAAGTACATTTGAAAAATAAATAATTTACATTTAATTCATATAACTTATTTAAAATTGGTTTTGTACTATCTGTACTTCAATAATTATACCTAAGCTATTATTTATTATCAAGTATTTTTGCCTTCTTTTTCATTTTCTTCTTTAGCTTTGTCTGTCGCAGCCATCATCAATTCATACAATTGACAAACTTGCTCATCTCTCATTTTATTAACATACTCGGGCTCTAAAGATTTGCCTAATGGTTTTGCCGTTTGTGGCCCTCTTAAACCCAGTTGCTCAGACAAATTTATTGCATAATCCTATAAGGAAAATATTTAAATTAATTATTATAATTATCACTATTCATTTATTTTAATTATAATAATAAAATGTTAAAATAAACAAAAGTAAAATAAAATAATTGAGCATATAATTATTGGTTTTATTGACAAAGAAATATCAAAATAATTAAATTTGAAAACGGAAAACTGAAACAATCTAGAAATCCTGAAATAACGTTATGTAAAACTCGAAAATCACAAAACTTCATAACCTCCAAAACAAAGCAATCAAGTTGAATATACGTTATCTCACCGCCCATTCGTTCAAAAACACATTCGCCTCGGCAACATTACAGGTCTTATGCCTTCGAAACTCGTCCTTGACGTAGACATCCCCTAGTTCCTTAATTTCCGGAGGCAAGCCGCGATGTAACCTCAAAATCATCTTGTACAGCCTTCGGACTCGCTGCAGATGCGTCCACGGTGCAGCTGGAGTTGCCATTATTTTGTGTTTCGTTTGACTTCGTCGTGAACTCTTCGATCAAATTATTACATAATTACATCGCATGTTCACTTTTGTACTTTATCCCCGAATTCGTCAAACTGTTTTTATGTTATTCAGCTGCTCGGCGCGCTGTAGCAGTATACATAATTTGAATTGCAGTCGGTCAGCTGATCTTGTGTCGTCTGCTGTAGCAGACCGAAGACTTTTAAAAATAAAGCTTTTGAATGATATGTTGAGAGCGTACCCATATATATATGTGCGTAGTATAAGAGATTAGCGCATTGTATTTACGTTCAATTATAAAATTCGTTCGAACTTGTAATATTATAAAACTATCGTTAATATCTGTTAAATGGTATAAAGAATCAAATGAGTAATATTTAATAGTGGTATATAGAATTCAATATGTTTACGTATAGAAATAGCAAATATAGACAAAACTTTTATTAAAAAAATTGAGGTGATAAAAAATAGAAACAAAGTTACAAAATATTCTAATATGCATAAAAAAATAGAGAAAATTTATTTTACCATTAATCCGAATGTAATACTTCAAGCGGTCACTTACGTACCATTACGAATGCCAGGAATATCCATACCGCGCACAATAATAATAATTCCCGAACACCCATTTCACAAACACTACACATTACACGCACCCTTCTCCTTTCAACATTTCGAGAACCATCCAAATAAACTTGTTTGACAACAACGGGCCATCATTCACACCTCCAAATACAATTCCCGCAGCACTTAAACTTTTCTCTCACCGAGCGCTCCAACAATAAACTCCACCTGCTCTCACCTGCCGCACACCGCACTGGATTATATACCCCCCGCGCCCCAACAATAGCGCGTATCTAGGTATATATACTTAAATAGGCAGGGTCGGCAGTGCGTTTATGATCCTTTGCTCACCTTTTCAAGCTGTAAAGCTGAATTGCAGCCTGCCTAACCACGGGGGCAGCTGGTGTGTAGGCACAGGTACTTGCTGCTTTTGGAACGTGAATATTTGTAATTCGGCTACTTACCTGTCGTGTACTCGTAGGTAAACAATTTAGTCGACTGCTAGCAGGGCCACAGTCGCGTCAAGCCTTTGCTCGGAGACGCTCGCATATTCGAGTGGCTCACGTGAGGATATATCTTCTAATCGATCGAGCTTTATCGGATCTGAATCTAGCCCGGAAGTAAAGGATCTTTCTCGGTGTTGATTAAAGACGGATCGTTTTATGTTTTGATTGATATAGTAAAAACTGTGAATTTACAAGTGTAGATATAAATAGAAGAGAGCGTGATTAGAGAGTGCGGTGCGAAGATGCATTTCCGGGTTGCCGTGATTTTATTGATAATAGCAACGCTGAGGATTTGCAGCGCTTGCTGGACACAAAGTGGAAAGTACGGAGAGTGCGTGAACATAAAAAAGTGCAAGCCGGTGATGAGAGTGCTGAACAGTCGGCCGCCGCTGAAGGTTTACAATGAGTTGCGCCATGATCATTGTGGATTTGATGGTAATTATTTTATTTTGCTTTTGTTGTGATTTTATTATTTTTTTTACTCTTAAACAAAAAAGTGGGCAAAGTAAATCTACATTTTGAAAATTTCTATTTTAAATGGGAAAAATGATTATTAATATAATTGTCATAACTATAACTTATTTTATTTATTATTATTATTTTTATTATTATTGTACAAATTTTTGCTACAGAGTCTATATATGAGCGATCCATAACTATAGTTCACTTTTTATCCTCTGAACTGTGTATTACTTTACCTCGATTTTTGCTAATTATTAATCCATACCCAAAAAGCATCTGGCTAAAGAAGTCTATAGTTATTAGCTCAAATATTTTTTATGGGAAAATATCAGAGTGTTCTCCCCTTCTCCACCTGAGAAAATTGTTGAAAAAAATCAATTTAAACCTAAACTATCTAAAACCTCATCAAAAACAGAAAAAAATACACCCACACTAAAAAAATAAAAAAACCCGATCACACCATCAATCTGGCTATTTCTCTGCTCCCAGGCGAAGACCCCAAAATCTGCTGCGAATTTCAAAAAGCCGTTTTCCGGAACCGCATCCACGACAATCAAGTTGCCGAGGTACCCGACGACACCAAGCCCACCACTACGCCGGCACCAGCCACCGTTTACTCACACCCGAATCTTAAGCTACTCGAGCATGAGCTTTGTGGTCCTGTAGCCACTGAATCCAAGATCTACGGGGGCTCGGCTACGCGACTTTTCGAGTTCCCCTGGATGGCGCTGCTGGCCTATGAAGTAGCAGGTCAGGATGGCCC
>UELX01003267.1:0-24620 GCA_900480035.1 Eupelmus urozonus | reverse complement strand
TACGGTATTCGCCACAAGGATGGCTGGCGCTTTCGTAGTGCAATTGTTATGAAGATCGTAGCGGATTTCTTTCAGTGTAGAGATGACGGCACAATGAATAAAAATACGTGGGAGTGAGGTTTAAAATTGATTTACTTTTTATTAAAGTATAGTATTTTTGCAATCATCTCATAACATTTAAGATAATTCTATAAAAACAAGAGATTGAATCATACCATACTACGAAGCCACTATGTGCAAGATTGTGACGGAAATGTTCTTTGACAATGATTAGTGGACTTTAGATACTATCAGGCCATTACGATTTGATTATGCCGAGGAACGCTTACCGACCACGCAGAAAAAAAATAATTATTGGGAGAAGACTCTCTCGTGCCATTACCTGCAAGGTAGCTGTATGGACAAACCCTCAACGGTTCTGCACTCAGGCCGTAACCGTATAACCATAAAACGCACCTCCATTAGTAGAAACGTTTCAGATCGAGTTCACGAACAAAATCGTTGCTGACAATTTCACCGAAAGAGAGGAAAAGAGTCCGAACACAACTAAAACGTAGCTCGTCACATTGCAAAAGTGAAATTCTGATTTGAGATTGTAAAACTTTAAATTTTAACAAATTGTAATGAAACATATACTATATTCTTTTAATTGTTTCGAAATATTTTTTAATAAAATAAAATAATTGGAATGAAAGTTTAAGCTTAGAGAACATTAGTGCAGTTTCAATTAGTGAAATGTTTTTTAAGGATAATGTTTTAATTTTTATTACAAAAAAAAAAGAATTTGACAATTTTTTTATTCTTTTATTTATAAAAAACCAAATTTGCATTGTAAATAAGTAGCTATATCTTTGTTGAATTAAAAGCTACGTAACTGAAACAACAATAGATAAAAAAACATGCACGTTTAAAAAAAAAATTGTTTTACGATAGTTGGAAAGTAAAATAAGATTTTTTTTAAAAGTCATAATTCTTTTCCTGTTCAATACTAAATGATGAATCTCAATAATTTTATTAAAAAGTTTATCCATTCGTACCACTCTGTTTCAGCACGAACAACTAAATAGATTTTTCATAACCATAAGCAAAAGTTGCTATTACGATCCAATTACGCTTCGATCGATGCACCACAGCATGACATGCGTGGTAGAAATAAAATATTTCGGGGTTTCCAGTTTAAAGCTAATACATTCGGCCCTCTTGTGCGCAAATCAGTCTATGGCTCGTGAAATATTTTCGTACCTTATATTCCCATAGTTCATTAGCGCCATAGCTAATTACTCCTGGGACTTCGTCATACCCTCTATACTCTTTCTTTCAGTCGCTTCTCCTCTACGTTATTAAATAATAGCAGCTGCTTACCCGACTGTACCTACAGATCCACTAAAAGTTTGCGACCGATAATACCGTTATGCCCGCTTTGAAATCTCGTTTTATCGTATCAATATTGACGCGGATATTTTCTGCGCTTTATAGAAAAGTCAGTTCTTTTATCGCTGGATTTAATATAGGATAAAAGAGATTACGCAGAGAAGCAAGTGCGAACATCGTAACATCTCACTGTGAGTTAATAAAAAATTTAGAGAAGGAAATCAATTATATTTTAATAAAAATTTTCTTAAAAATAATATACCAGTAATTATAACAAAACTTTTCCAACTTAAATAAACAACTACATACAAACAACAACGAATAACCTTGAAAATAAACAATTCGAGGGGGGCACACAAGTCAAACGTAATCAGCGGTCTCGCCATTGAAAGTTTCGACTCCGCTGCAAGCTCACCCCCTCCCAGCCTTTCCTTCGTCAATGCGGCAATTGATACCGTGCCAAGTCAAATATGGCGCGAGCCCGGCTTGCGCGAGAGAGCGCGCACTGCAAATAATAATTACGATCGCGTGTGAGCCGCTTATTAGCGCAGAAGTGCTTGGAGAGCTTGGGGAGTGAGAGCGTTTTCCTTGACTAATGATTATGTCTCGCGTTCAAGTGGCCCACTGCGCGCAATAGGGACGCGCCCCTCGCGAGCAGCTATCTTCGAAAGTAGTTTCAAAGTAAGCATGCAATTGCGGGCCCTCGAGGAGTCGATATGTTCTTCGTGATTGCTGGGCTTTGGAGGGAGGTGCGTTTTGTCAATGTAGGCTTGATGATTCTTGTAGGTGGATGATGGATTTGATACAGTTAGGTGGCGTGTTTGTTGTTGATTGTGTATGTGTTTTTAAGAGCGTTAGGTATTGTTTAAATTAAATGTATTGTTTTGTTTGGCTTGAAAGCTAGTAAATTTAATTTAAAGGAAGAAAAAATGACGCTAGTAAATTTAATTTTATAAATTGCATTTTTTTTAGTAAATTTTATCAGTTTGTTTTCGAGGATAATATTTAACTTTTGATGAGTGCTTGCAAAAATAATGTAAACGAAATATTCTGTAGCTCAAACTTGAAATATTTAAGTAAAATGCAGAAAATCCACTGATGGCTGATGAAAAACGATGGCTTTGTCTGATTTTTCTTTGACGAAATTGGTTAGTTCATTATATGTTTGTAAAAAAAAAAAAAAATAAATAAATCAATAAATAAATAAAAAAATCTGATGAAAAATTATTTTATCAATGTATTTTATTCATCTTTTAAAATAAATATTTTACAAAAGCAAAGTTTTCATTTCATCTTTTATTTACACAAAATTATATCAACTTGTAATCAACTTTTGTTAAATAACACTATTAAAAAACATTTATGCATTTTAATAAAAAAAAAGATAAGACAATTAGCAAATTATCTCATAAAATAATAATATCTATATATTATTTTTTTTAACACTTTAAAGTATTAGACATTTATCCTTTGTCTTTTAAATGTTGTTTAGTTTTAATAAACTTGATAAGAAATTTTAAGTTTATATTTAAATATAACAATACTGTTGGTAACTGCATAGTTAAGCTTATGTTATTCTATATTTTTATACTCTTAATAAATATTTTTAAGCAATATTAATCTTCGCGAACCTCATTTATAATTTTTTAAAAGAAATTTTTTAATTATTTTACTGCATTCTGAAACATTTTTTATCTATAGTGTGAATTCACTTACAAAATATCAGTAATCCAGTTCTATAGCAAAAATAACTCGGTATTTGTTTGCTTGTTTTTTAATATAATCGCAATGATTTTGTTTATGGTCAACATTTGAGGTTTCCTTCGTAACCATAAAAATATTCCACTTGCTGTGTTAGACAGATAAAAAAATTGTTTTTCATTGTTTGATATATCATAATGATAATCACAACTATTCCTTCATAAAGCTATGATTTATATAACCGTATTTGAATGCGATAAAATATGTATGCACGCAAATAAATTGAAATACAAACGTTAGTGTTTTTAAAAGGACCAATAGCGTAAATCATTTTGGTCACGCTAGATGTTTCTATTAGTTTCTTTGAAATTTATTAAGGTTTATGGGCCTATTTTTCACTTATATATACAGTATACCAATACCTAAACGATAAAGAACTATATTTTTAAACATGCAAGTTACGTACGTACCGCATAACAGGTCTTAAAAAATTAAACAAAAAATGTTACTACTTTTCAATGGTCTTTTTAAAAAAATAATATATTTATTCTGTCAAACAAATTATTTTTATTTTAGAGGCGAAATTAGCATACAAAATAATTATCACGTGCAAAAAACAGGCATTTATTTTTATCCTGGACTCAGCAATATTGAGCAATTTAGATAGTATAAATTACTTTTTTTTTAATAAAAACTGAATATTCTGAATATTAAGTAAAGTTTATTACAGATACGCCGCATTCTGGGAATTGAAAAATGAAATAGTTTGAGATATGTCCTGTATCTCTAATTACTTTATTATACCCTCATATTTCATATTTAAGTAGGTCTTACGGGGTGCATAAGTATTAACTCAATTCGATATTTTATACTCGAAAAAGCTAGGGATTGTAATTATTGCATTTTTTTCAAATATCTGTACGTAGTAAAATCCATACGATGTTACTTGTTTTGGTTTAAAAGCGTATGAATCTGATTTAGAATATATAAGTATCTATGTGCATGTGTGTTCGTTTGAAATCCACAATTTTAAAGAATCAAAATTTATATTTATAAAAATTTTGAAAAAAATTTTGATAAAATCGTAGACTAATCCATCAACAATATTGCTAAACACAATCTTACTTCCGACTCCTCCGCATTCTGTTGAAAATTCTAAATGGCCCGGAGTTTCTCCTCTGAGAATTATCCAGAAAGAATCAGCGCAAAAATAGGGAACAAGAGAAAGAGATAGAGAAAGAAAGAGAGAAATGAAGAGCAAAGAAAGAAAAATTCATTTTATGGGCCGCCCAGCGCAGAGCTGTACCGAATAATGAAATCCGAACTGCATATAAAGCCGAAAAGGGAGAAAGGCGCGCCTTTCAGTTTTCGAATCACGCGCCAAATCCTTCCATCGTTCTTGCATCCTCTAGAGAGAAGGACGAATAGAAAAGGGGTGACTGACGACGACAACTACTGCTATGACGATCTGTTCTTATTATCCTTCTTTTTCGAGGAGGAAAGTCTCTATCTTTTTCGCTTTCAGCTTTCCCATCAGTCCCGCTTCGACGCGAATCATCAGAGCAAAAGATTTGCGCAACATTTTTTGACTTTCAAATGTTTTATAATCAATTTAAGTCAAGCAATATTTGATTGCGAGCCGTAACAAGAACTGCAAACAAAGTGGATTTGATCAATTTTCTTTTTACTGTCAAATTTGAAAAAATCATAAAGTTGTTAAAATTGTAATTGTGTTTCATACTATGCAGTAGCTTTGCGCAAAAAGATTTATTTTGAAAATATTAGAAACTGAGGAAATATAATAGAACTTCATTTTAGTAAATTTAATAAGACGTTATTATTTCTTTTTCAGTTTTTAACTAAGTCAATACCCTTGAATTGAATCGAATGAAACCTGATGAGCCTTGAATGTGTAGTTTCTCGGTTTTCAGTTCTGTATTTAGCTCACTAAAGAATACTTTTTCAAAAACTTCAAAATCATCTCCTCTCCAGACACATAACCGCATTGCAGAGTTGCAGAGTTGGGTTTGCTTAAACTTTTGCAATTCCGTGCTTACTGATTTGAAAAATTCACTAAACTACCTCAAGCTACATATACACTCTTCGAAATCATTACATAGCCTTGTCATTTTCTCCATAATCCACTAAACTCACCCGTCCTCCAAACACCCGATTAGCCCCCAAACAAATGCCAGGAAACAGTCGCCCCGAACATGGTCCAGCTCTAATCAATACGATCTCTATCTCTAAATTCCGAGAGAGCGTCCCGATCAGTGTTCCATTATCGATGAACGCAAAGCCGCTCGAGGATAAATAATTAACGGCCCCGGTCGGTAAGGTCGCAGCCCGGCATTGACGGCGCCCGCTCTCTTAGGGGCGATTGACCCGAGCACCGCGCGTGACCTGACCCGTGTGCAGCGCGTCGACGGCCCCGCCTCGGCTGCCTCCGTCGCGGCTCGGCTGGCTTCGGGTGGCTTCGACCCGAGTGGGTGGCCTGTGCACTCCGCAAGGAGAGCAGCCACCCCCAGCTCTTATACGCCACCCTCCTGGCCCCCTCCATCCATCTCGGTATTTAGCGCGCTTCGTTCTCTGCTGCAGTCCCGTTAGCAACAGTTGATTTCACAGGGAGAGAAAAATTGTGGCGAGCGAGCGAAGGATGGTTTGGTTCGGGTTGGGTTTGGTGGGATTAAATAATTTAATTAATGCTTTTGTTGCGTTGACCGGAGTTTTGGTTAGGGTGGAATTCAGTCATTTCTGGGGTTACAACAACATTGATTATTGTTGCTTTAAGTGCAGTTTCAAACTGAATTAATGGAAAGTAAAATTGACGAACGTGAACGTAAATATAGTTTAAGATCTAAGGTCAAAAGTAAGGCAAAAAATAATTAGCTCCAGGTATTTCAGCGCAAAATAATTGCCTTGTCATGACCACTTGCGCTTTTAATTAATTTGACCTGGATGACTGACCGTTGGTACCCACATCAGCAGCATCTTCATTAAATTTAATGACTGCATTATTTTGTTTTCTTCGCATTTTACGCGAGCAATTCGCAAAGAAACGTATAGATATAAATATTGCATAATTCATGCGCCAGCTTGTGTACCTAGACCAGCGGGTTTAACCGGAGTTAAGGTCACCTCTTTCAAAAGGCAGTTCCTCTGCATATATGCGGGAGTTGGCTGTCCAGTCTATTAAAAACAAAGAGGAAAAACAATCACTGATGTTTTTGTTTTCAATACTGCTCTTCTTTGATGTATTTATATTTACATTGATGGGATTGGTTAATAGTATATTAAATTTGGTTGAACAAAAGCATTCATTTCATTAGCAAATTAAATCAGCAAATTATTTATCAGAGCGAAAGCTTATTCATTTGTACGCAATTTAGTGAAATGGGATGGTTGGGAGAGATTGTCATTATATGAATAATAACGAGTATTACAAATAGAAATAATAGTATTAAGAGAACTTTCGTTTATAGAATGAGTAATATGTAAAAGTATGTGCGCTAGTGTAAATATGTAAAATACAGAGAGAAATTGAGAAAACTTGGAACACCAAAAATTGAAATAGGAAACGCCTACGAAGACTAGAACAAGTTTAATTAGAAAAACAAATACGTTAAATTTAAAGCAGAGAAGTTAACTTAATCATTTCGGACGTATGCGTATCCCATCAGTTAGAGGACTCTACCAATATGAACTTTTGCATCTGCACCCAAATCTGTGAGTTTCAAAGGTAAATTAACAATCTCGAGCTGAATTCACTGTAGTTTTCCCAGCGACTTATTAGTGATGATGATAAAATAAACACAGCGCAACTCATGATATTACGGTGGGGCAAAACTAGTTATCCTAATATGGTAGGAAGCTGCCTAAACCACTGTGCATTTCTAGGACTCGCGCAATTTTAATTCATTATTAAAATTGTAGATTTGAGAGTTGCTATGTATAATTGAAAAATTTTATGAGATTAATGTCTAATTCAGCACTCATTTTGAAAGCAGAACTTTACAGATGTACTCGCTAAATCAATTAGTAGTTTAGTAACAAAGAAAGTCTAATTATCATTAAAATAATTATCAAACTGCATACACTATAATTAAGCTTAGACGTTTTTTAAACGTATATCTAAACACGCATACTGTTAAAAAAAGAAACAAAAGAAAAATAAATAGTTTGCAGATTTCTAAGCCAACGAGTAGGGGTCGGTAATGACGTTAACTTTCGAGTCAATAAAAGTTTCCACGTTCTTTGAGTGTCTTTTTCTTCCCTTGCCTCTTCACCCTATGCACAGTATTACGCGGAGTTATTTGACAGCTCTTGGATGCAGTAAAAAAGTCCTTTAAAAGCTTTTGTTTAATTTCGCGTTACGATTCCTTTTTCACGCTCTCTTATTTTGCCGCGCCGAGAAAACTTTCAGCTTGTCGGGGTGTAAAAAAAGTCAAAAGTTTACGCGGCACGGGGCGAGAAGCTGCCATTATCGGGTCCGGGAAAAAGATAGCCCAACTCCTACACAGTGCTCGTCTGAAAAGAAGCTAAACGTGCACGTCGCTGCGGTTACTTTCGATTACACAGCATTAAGAAGTACACTATTTGGTAGTTTTCGGGAAGTTGGCTCTGCGGGAACTACAGTTAGATGTTTCGAGATTTTCTTTCTTTTTTATGTGCTATAAGATACTTGTAGCCAATAGAAATAAGCATATTCATATTATATATTTGATTAGTTAGAATTCTTATTTTTCTGATAATTTATTAGTAAAGAGCATGTTACGCCAAGAGAAAATTTCAGTTGGTAATACTAGAAAGTTACTATGTACATTATTGCTAAAAGCCTCAACTCTAAATCGTTGTTTTAAGAACTATAGAATTTTCAGAAACGTTTACTAAAAATAAAGTAAAATTATTACCAGAATTTTTAACTAGATCGGTTGTGTTAATTGTAGTAGAAATAGTTATTTACAACACAAGTACGGTAAAGTGATTTTAACCTCGTGTGGACGTTTACGCACGCGTGAAGCGAATGCGGAAAGTTTACATGAGGTTAAAATCACTTTATCATCCATGTATCGTACATAATTTTTTGACACGACGTGCGGAAACCTTGTTTTAACGCACGCGTTCCCGACCGAGCGTGCGGGAGAACGAACTTTCCGCACGGAGTGTGGAAAAATATATAATCTTCCTTGATATTTTCTTCTAGTTTTTATTGCTAGAATTTTTCTTACAACAGATTCTGGCTTCCTGAACACAAAGGATTTTAATCAGTATATTGTTGAGAACTAAACTAATTTCTATTATTACGGCTGGCACTGTTTGTATTTTTTGTACTTTGTAATTTCAATGCTGAACATATTAATTTTATTAAACATATTAATATACTCAAAATTATTAAAAAAATATTTATTTTAATTCATTCCCGATAAATCTAGTTCATGCTTTATTATTTATAAAAATGAAAATACTGGATATCTTTTGAAAGATTCAACAGAGCTAAATTTTATTTCATATATTATTCCTGTAAAGTTTCAGTTGGCTTTCCCGACTGCTTTTTAAAGATATACCTTTTTTAACTTTATCTTTTTATTGCTGTTAAGACACAACACGATCGAACTTTAAATGAGCAAATATTCTAAAGAGATGGTCGGCAAGATTAAGATGACCTGGAATTTTGCAAGAACATTATTTGAAATAAAAATTAGTTTGCTAAAAAATTACAAAAATTGTCTATTTTTTTAATTTCAAGAATAATAAAATATTTATATAAGCTATCTAAGAAATTTAGTATATTTTTAATACTATTATCAATCGCTTAGACTTTTCAAAAATATATATATTTTTTTAAAAAAGTTTAAATTAATGATTTAAATTGCAATCATCTAAATTTGTTGAATGCTTTCCTAGTTTTTGTACTGAAAAAATTCAGCATGTTGTGACAAGAGAAAGAAGACATCTTTTTTCAAGAAAATAGCACATTCTGACCCATCATTATATCAGTCCTACACTCTTTTTTGTCGATTTAATGTATTCTTGTATCGAAAAGACAATCACTTTCTTTTAGTCAATATTCCAAAAAGAATTAACATTATGTAGAAATTAAACGATTGAAACCATAGTTATCACAGTCAGGTGGAAGCTTATCTTGCATAGATAATAGATCGATAAGAGGCATTTAGAATAGTCAAGCATCCAATTGCAAAAGAAAGTGCAACTATATAAATTTACGCACTTTTACCACCGTCCTTTCTCGCTTAAAAAACTTCAAAAGATCCAAGCAGAAGGAGCCAAGTAGAAAAATTCAAGGTTGGTTAGACCCGTTTTTTCAATAAAAATCTAATTAGATTATAATTTAATGTTTAATTTTATTGCCACTTTTAAATTGACTACTTGAATAATAGTATATAAAAAAAATGTTACTTTATAGTTTTCATAATAAAGCGCCACCTTCAAATATGTAAGTATAAACCACATCTGACGTAAGCCTAGCATTAACTTACCAAAATAATTGCAATTAAACTTTTTACTTTTATTTACTTCAACCCTGCAACTCTATACTTTGAACGCTTCAAATATCGACTCCTACATGGAACGAAAAAATCTTAACGAATCAATCTTTTTTCGCGAAAGCGATTGCCACTACTTATATTCATCCACAGGTGTACAGTATGTGTATAGGCGAACACACATTCAAACATCAACGTAGAAAATGCCTTGTTTGGCCTAGCTTTCTGCGCGGGGGGTTTGATTATCTAGTCGGCGAGTTACCCGTGGTTAACCGTTCTTCCGGAACTGCACTAATCAGCCGGCGGTCTAGTAGGAGTCACGTAAGTATACAAAGACTTGCGAGCTCCATCGATTCTTCGCTAATCGTTTCATCTTGTACTTTTTTCCTACGTCCTATTATTTCACCTTGGGTACGGTTTTATAGGCTTTTTTTTATCTTTTTGCGTATTGTTTCATAAGTTATTTGATGGTATTTTGGATCGATGCTTTGTTTTTTAAGTAATATTTTTGTATTCTAGTCTATTATTAACATTTATTTTTTGATTAATTCTTTTGTTCTGATATCGTAATTTTTTTTCAGTTTGAAAAGCTCAATTATCTTCATTGTACTAGTTATGTAACGACATTTATTGTATTGTCAATGTAAAGCATTTATTTAATAATTCATTGTGAAATTCTCAGCTTTAATCCCAGCTATGTTATTTTATTTAAAATTACATTAAAAATCGAAAATTTTATTGCAACAATATCCTTATAATTAAAGAATTTGCAAATTATCTCACATGTTGCCACAATAATACCAAATATCGTACAAAAGATTGCTGCTTTTATAACTTTCAATGAATACCATACGTCAACTTTATTCCCCCATAATTTTTTCATAAATCACTCAAAATACCCATCAGCAAATCAATCATATTAACAAAAACGTTAAAAGAAATTACTCGCATGTAAAATTCAAAACCAATTATTTATCCCCACACAAAGCTACCCATCCCAATAAATCCAGCAATGGAAACCCAATAAAAAGCCTCGCCCACCACTTCATTACCACTATTACCTGGCGATCTCGCGATGACAGTGGCGCGCGCTGGCCATGGATCTGGTAATTGCCCAGGAAACCAGCGCATATACATACCGCTAAGAGGGGGCGGAGGGCCGCAGGCGAATAAGGTAACGCTAGGCGGCCGCGAGGCAGATTTACCGTTGCTCGTTTGCATAATATCGGTTTCGCGTTTAACCCGAGATTAAGATTGCAGGAAGATTAACGAGGCGAGTTGCTACTGCTACTGCTGCCCTATCGTCGCTCTGTGCTTCCTGGGCCGCTCTCCCCGCCCTGGCAAGACTGCGTGATGCACATTCGCGCGGGAAAGCGCGAGGTATAGGTATATATATCGCTGCGAATTAGCGAGCTTTCCGTAATTCAGCGGCGAAAATGTGGACTCGTTTGCCCGGGAGGGCTAGTTGCGAGCACTTTTAAAGGGCTGAGTATGGCGAGTGTTTTTGAAATTGTTTAAGTGGAGGTTTGGCTTCTGGTTGATGGAGTTTGAGAGTTCGGAGAATGGCATGAGGTTGTTAAGAGCTGAATTTAGGTAAAAATTTGTATTGTTTACGTTTGCTCTCTTCCCTTTTTGATTCGTTCTGCTTTGGGCATCGTTGCTTGTAAACGTTCGTTAGTCAGTTTTCGAAAAATAATTAATTTAAGATTTATTCGGTGTATCAACAGTTGGAATTTTTTGATTAAAACATACTAAAACAATTGTTTATTAAAAATTGTTGCTAAATTGCTAAAATTTTTATAAAAGAATCATCGTTTTTTCTCACCATTCTTTAATTAAATTAAAATTATACTCTGAATACTCTGATCAGTCTGATCATGACAATATAGATCTATGCAAATAAATTGACATAAGATTTTACGCTCAAACTAAATTTTTCTTTGACTGTGTTCTCTCTTTTTCTTTTTCTCTCGCTTTCTGATTTCATATTTTTTATACGCTCAAATTGTTCATTTTCATTTTTGAAAAATTACCATTTAGTTTAAATCGGTTTGGCGTTTAGTAAAGCAGTAAAAATTGAACTTTTGAATATAAAAGATAAAAATAGATTCATTTAATTAATTGTGCTAACTTTTACGTTTTCCAGCAGAATTGACTCACCGAGCGAGCACTCATAAGAAATTAAAAGAAAGTTGATTTTTAGATTTTTCAGTTTCCTTGAAAGTGGCAGTTGGTATTTTAATTAAAGAAGTATTCTTTGTGTCGATAGTCTTCAATTTTATTAATGGAAAGCTTTGATAATACGCTGACAGTAAAAAAATATTTATTCAACGATCTTTTCTCAAGTAACTGCACAAGTTGACAAAATTACGTTTAAATACAGCAAATTATTTTTTTTATAATATCAATTTTTATGTATCATTATCAGTAAACTATAATAGCTATTAAATTATCGTCCAAAAAGTCACACAAGAGTTTACAATATTTTTTGAATATTTTCGCATCAAACTAAACATTTTCATTTTGTTACCATTAATCCATACTTTCAAGCGCGGACGAAGATGTAACTTCCACATCCCCGCGCAGCGTGATATACCGCAGCATATCGAAACGCCGTAAACTGTGCGCGAGTCGTACAATTTAACTGTGAGAGCCGACGAAGTTGGCCTCGCAGCGAGAGAGTGAGGGGGGAGGGAGAGAGAGAGAGAGAGCTCTATCTAACCTAATATCGAATTCATAGGACGTAATATTCACTCTTGTGCGGCGAGTATTCGCGAATGTTATATTGTGCGGCGTTTCTGTCGCTGAATGCTTTGACCTTTCGAGGTATGCATTTGCCCATTCTTCCACGGCTTCACACGAGAATGCGCCATTAGGAATTTTCGAAGTAGGTTACTGCAAATCCAAAGCACGAGTTGTTTATTTGACGGGAGTGGTCAGCCTGCTAGTCGAATGAAATTAATTGAAATATATGTTATTTTGTTTTCTAATATTTATTTATTTTGTAAAGTTGCGCGGCAAGTTAAAGCATCATTTGGATCTTTTATAAATAGATACAGTATTTTTTTTTATTTAAACTTGATAAGATACTTTGTAATTTTTTTATTAAAACGTATTTATAATACCTGAACAAAAAATAGAGCACGAGTTCCCTTTTAATAAAGTTCCTACTGCGAATAAGCGAGCTTGACGATCTTCAAGAAGGATATTTCATTTACTTAAAAGTATCCTTCGCCGAGCAAACCCTTCACATATAGTACTTAAACACGTTCGCATATACGTATATGTGTACAAGCTTTCTCTCTTTCTCTCCCTCTGTTTGCCTCCCTCTCTTTATCTCTCTCGCAGAGCAAGTTGGCCAACACATTACACGGAAAGTTTTCGCATTGTCGTAATAAGCAGCTGCCTCGGGCGCACGCGCCGGCCCGATTGTAATTACATTAGGCGAGTGGAAGCGAGAGAAGACGACACGTCCGGCGTGCATATTAGGCGCGCGGCTGCTGGAAGCTGGCGAATATCCGGGAAACCTGTTTGCTGCTTTATCAGCGCGAGAGGGTAATTTTGCTTCCCGCGCTGAACAATAAAACTGAGTGAATTAACTCGGGCTTTAGCTCCGACTTTTTCTCCTTAATCTAATCATTGCCAATTTCCGCGATTTTATTGAAATTTGAATGGAGAGAAAGCACTTAAAAAGAATGCACCTATGGTTTTGTAGAAAAAAATTTTCAAATAGATTTCGAAAATAAAATTTAGAAAGAATTTGAGAGAGAATGAGAGAATTTACCCTTCGTTTGATGCAATCTAGCATTCTTTTCTTTTATTTCTCGTTTGCTTTTCCTTCAGTATTCTGTAATTCCGTCTATTTTGGCATGCTTCCAAACACTCCTCTTGACGGATTATATTTTTCTAGTTCACAACCTGAATACGATACGCGTCCAGGATAATCGTGGGTCCGTTAAAACTTTTTAGATGCGGGTAGATTTGTATTTTCTTAATGAGAATCAGGAGGTTGAATTTATTTTCAATGTTCCTCTTATTTTTGCAATTTTTTAATTTTATGGCACTTCTCACATACTGGCAGAGATTCTTAAAGATTCTTTTTTCTCATGAAAATTTGATAGATTATTGCGAATAAGTTGAAAACCAAGTAGTTATACAAATTTCGTATTCATGAAATTTTTAAGAATCGAGAAATAATGAATATTTTATGACATTTTTTAAATATAATTTAAAACGTTTGATTTTCTATTCTATTTTTATACGTGAAAAAATGCCTATATTTTCCCTGAGTTAACTTATATAAACTGGAAACATATATGTATGTATTTCTATAGAAATACATTCTATATACCTAATAGTATTAATAAAACATCGGAGAAAGAATTATTAAGTCAAGGTAATGTAAGAAAAAGCAGTCAATACCAGAAAAGATTGATGGAATGTGAAAAATAATTAATTGGCACGAATTGTTTTCTTTTATTTTCTAAAAACTTAGTTCGGTATAAAAATATATATTCATTGCTTCAGATAAAAAGGCCTTAAAAGTTAGAAATTTTCTAACTTAACCAATATTTGGTAATATGTAGCAAACATTTTTTTTCAATACGTTTGGTATTAAAAATAATTTTACGTGAGATAAGTTGTATCCAAAAATAAAAAGACGCATTTTTAAAGACTTACAGTAATGTGGTAGCATTTGGAAATATAACTCACCTGAAACAAGAAAAAATTAATTTATTAATATCAAATAATTTCATATATTCTAAAAATAAAGAATAACATTAGTTTATTATTCATTTTATTCTATGCTCGTCTAAAATTAGTATTCTTAAATCAGTAAATCTTGAGAAGAAAACCTAATAACACGTAGTTCAATCTTGTTATCGATAATTTGAAATTGTTGTATAATCTAGCACTCCCAAGATAATTATAATTAACAAAGCTATTTGCGCATCTATCTATATGTAATATAGTCATTGTGCATAGAACTTCAATTTTCGATAAGTGATGAATGTGACATTATACGATGCAAGAAATATATATGTGAATTTAAATCTAAGATCAAATGAAGCGAATCAAACGATGAATTCTATAATTATATTTTCATTACTTTTGAATTAAATGAAACTTTAAAATGAACGTTTTTAGTCATTCGGTAATTATCCATTCAAGTACACAGTTAATGGAAATTGGTAGTGTCAGTTTCAATGTTCAACAAAGTTTAAACATTCGAATAATTTTTTTACAACTCTTTAGACATTGATTGCAGTATGCAAAGTCGCGAAACTGCTAATGGCCGGTATAGATGAAAGAAGTTAAATAAATTTTTTTAGTCCAAGCTTGTGCGCGTGCTCTCCACGCTTTGTGGATAACGTTGAGACAAGCCGACGACGTGTTATTGCTAAGCAAGCGTGCCAACGTCTTGGATGCGCCACAGTAAAAATAATAGCATGTTGTTATATTGCCTGCTCGTCTCAACTACCTACAATGCGTGGAGAGCACGCGTACATAATATAAGCATTGACCAACGAAATTGGTGAACCATTGGCTAATGAATGGCAAAATCCGTGACGAAATAAGCGGCTTTATCCGACCAAATAATAGGCAAACGGTTATAGCCAAGTCGTTATAAATTGACCAACCGTTGGGGAAAATTAATTAATATTTTAATGAAATATCTTGATTTTAGCTTTAAGGTAAGCCTTTAAAACTTATTTTTGACTAATAAATAATAACTTTATATATATATATTTAAACCAATGTTATTCCTTAAATTTTTTTACTTTTTCTGTTCTTTTAATTCAATAATATTTTTATTTTTTAAATATATTTTTAGTTAATTTTTTACTTTTTTCTGTTCTTAATTCAATAATATCCTTATTTTTTAAATATATTTTTAGTTAACAATGCTTGTAAGTTGAATAATTATGGCCTTGCAAATGAAATTCAAACTTATATCATTCCATAAAGTTACAGAAACATGTTCAAAATTAGGATAGCGCTGCTTTAGACATTAGTACGTTAAAACTAAGAATTGACTGTAAGCGCCTTTTGTAAAGAGAAGAAATTAACTTGAATTATTGCTCTTTAGCCAACTATGTCGAAAACTTATAATATATATGAGATATTTTATGTGTCAACTTTACTCTTATACAAGTTCACTCTATTCGCTTCTATAAATAATCCCTTCAATTTACATTTCACTTATTCATAAGAAAGCCGACAACCAAAACATTCAACATGTTAAAACTATGTTCGTTTAATCCTTTGATTCCCCAAACCTAAATACATAGCTCGCCTCCCGCAAAGCCAAGATCCCGAGTGACTCTTGGTCGTCCGAAGGCGACTCTGTTACTGGTGGTGGATTCTCCGCGCCGAACTAATATAATTAGCAAATGCCGAACGGCTATATTCGCGAGTGAGATGACGCCGTGCGCTCGAGAATCTCGAGGTCAAACCCTGGAATCTGCGCGGTCTGTGGCCAGAAATCACAGCTACAGTGCGCCTTTCCAGTGACTATTGAACGCTCGTAAAGCCACCTGCGGATGGAGTACTGCCAAAATGGGAAAGCTAATGTTGAGGTGGTTACATTTGTATTTTGGATACTAGAGCAGGATTTTGAATCCGAATTGTAAGTTCTGTTAAAGAGATATGGTTCAGAGAAATCACTTTTCTTTACAGTCGTCCCTAACTCCTCGATTATCTTTTTTAAAACAATTATTCTGAAACCATAATCAGGACGTTACTAAAGAAAAAAAAGAAAGAGAAATTACAATTGACAAACTATTAAAGGCCAATTTTCGCGCGTCGAAGACCAGCTCGGCAGAAATCGATTCCCAGCTATTTAAGATGCCTCCAATATTCTCTCTCTGACTTTCCACAAGTTTGCGTCGAACTTACGTATATACGAGCCAGAAGCCGGCACCCGCTATATAAGAAGCTCTCCTCCCGGGCTGCTCGTCGCCGAGGGGAGAAGATCGACTATAAGTAGATTTACGGCCGGAGGAGCGGAAAGAAGCTAACGGAGAATAAAGAAATATGGCGACCGAAAGGGAAAATCGCGCGAACAGACGGAGAAAGCGCGAGAGAGGACGAAGATGCAGCGGCGAACACGCGGCTGTGTGTATGTGTGTGTGTGCTCGTCGCTTGATTTATGACTCGTACGCGACAAAGATAAATTTTCGACCTTACGGCCGCGAGGTTGTAGTGCGAGTCGAGGCTCTCCGCGTTATCGGCGAGCTCGGGACCCGATAAAGACAAGCGCTTTTGACGATGCATTCGCGCCGCGAGTGATTTGTTACGCGCGGCCTGAGATAGCGAGCGCTGCACCCGCTGACCTGTAAATTTAACCAGATTTTAATGATCCCGGGGGCGCGAGGCGCTGGGGATTCTGCATTTTCCGCGTTTGCTTTATGACCGCGGAGGATAGGAGCAAAAAGTACGTGTGGATAGTTGCAATAGTTGCTTTCAGCGGGAAAGTTTTGCTGTTACTTTGGAAATATGACGTTCATTGATTCTTTTTGCGCCTGGTCAGATTATTATATTCCAAAAAATAAATACTATTACTTCGGAGAAAGGTGAATAACAATGCAACACACGATTCGCATTCACCGAGAAAAAAATCCTCCAAAAATACCCCTTCTGTATCCCGAAACAAAAGTAGCTGCAAGATATTCCGAAAAAAAGCCCCAATTGCACGCTTCATCAGCGAAAAAGAATGCAGTTGCGCGCGGGCCTTTTTTCCTCCCTCACGAGGTCAGCCGGCAATAAAGCGAGAACAAAGACACGAGACGGCAGGGCAAGAAGGACAGAATCAAGAGGAAGAAGTGCAGAAACTTCAGCTCTCGGGTGGAGTGGGAAGGCCGAGCTAGAGAAAGTGCAGGACATCGCTTGATAATTCACCCGAAGCGCGATAAGACACTCGTGACAAATGAAAAGGGAGGAGAGGAGAGCGCGGAAGTGTCTCGCTCTCGCTCACGGGGTCAAAGACCGAGTGAAAAAGGAGAGAGAGGACGGACACACGCGAGTGCGAAAGGGTTGGAAAAAGTGAGAGAGAGAGAGAGAGGGCGCTGGTGGAGTTTAAAGGAGGAGGGAAAGAGGAAAAAATAGAGGGAGACGAGAATTACTGAGAGGATCAGCGGAGAGAGCGAGACGAGGCAGCCCTGCTGGAAGTGGTTTGCGCGTGACGGGGAGAAAGAAGAGTTTGCGAGCGTGCGCGCACAGCTGCACCGACGAATGCCATTCTTTTAGCAAATTAGTGCAGTCGCTTGGATTCCTTGGCTTCTGCGAGAGGGGATCTCGGAGAGCGCACTCGTTTAGCTTGCTGTAGGACGGAGCGAGGGTAAAAAAGCGTGCGCGCAATTGGCGAGGGGGAGGCTGGTTGTATGCCGGGATTAAGGGGGTGAGTGTGACGGTATGACAAACATGGATAAACAGGTTGGAGAGCACCGAATTTTCATTAATTCAGAAAGTGAAAAATTAGTTTGTGCAAAATTAACACTATACTAGCCATTACATTCAAAGATAAATATATCTCGAATTCTACAATTTTTAGTAATCGTTTAGCCTATTTTAATTTTTTAAAAAATGGATATTTTGTCGTTTTGCTTAATTGACAAATGGCTGGTAATTATTTCTAAAGTTTTACCGCATATTTAATGGTTACGTTTAAAACAGTAAGATTTTTAATTGTCCACAGCAGAACTATTATAGTTTCAAAATTAACCAAGAATTATCACAGTTAATAAATTGTCAGCCAAGGTTGTTTAACATAATGCAGAAATTTCCGCTCGGAAGTAACTCTTGCAATTTAAATTATAATGCACTCATTATTTATTAATTAATTTCTACTAATGGTTAAAAACTGTAAAATTATTAAAAAAATAGAAACATCTTCGTTAATATACATGATATTAATTGAAATTAAATTAACGATTAAAAATGTATAAAGTATGTCTCAATTGTCAGTCTCTCTTGCGGTAAACTAAGTAAAAAACGCATTTTATGTGAACATCTTTGCATCGAGTGAAAGCACTCATAGTTGTTTATTGTTTTATTCTATTTGATTATAATATTCCCAATATGTATAAGTAAACTTAACTCTCTGATATAAATAACAAGTGTAACATTAAAAACGAAAAAATAAATAGTTGAAAATTTTGGATTCTGTACTGACATTTATATATAGATATAATGCCGCCGGACTTGACTTCTACTATCACCACTTCTTATGAGACTTGAAGTCAATATTACTCGAACATATTTCTGCTTACGACATGTCGATATAAAGTTTTTATCCGAGAATCGTATGTAAGTAGCTAAAGGTAAATTCAATATTTTCGGACAAGGCTCCCCTGGTAGAAAATTGATCAGATTCTGGGCAAAATTTCTAGTTAAAGTTAAAATGACACTTATTTAAAAATTCTTTTCAAAGCATTTCTAGAATTTTTAGATAAGTGTCATTTTAACATTTGTTGACCAGAAATTCTGCCTAGAATATGGTCAATTTTCTACCAGGGTCCCTCGACTAACTGTACTTATACTCATGAGTATTGTAACTCATTAATTTACCTCGTGCTATTCAAATTTTTAAAATTTCGATTTTATCTTTTTAATAGCGATATATTTATGTGTGAGAGGAGAGAAGGGAAAATAGTAGATGATCTGAAAAAAATAATGTTCTGAAAGTTCTAACAACTTATAGTAATTTAACAGAAAAACGTTTTTAAAGATATTTTCATAATTACCAACAATCATGACTTTATAAGTAATATGTTTACTCGCAACCTTATTTATTAATTAAGGTACAACAAGGAGCTCGATATTGCAAATTTGAGAAAATATAGATATTGAATCTCAAAAGAAAAACGGCGATAGATACGAACGAGTGCGTATTATATGAAGAGGTTGTAACACCTGTGTATCAGGATATTGCTCCAGCTTCGTAGCCATTGAAACACACGGGTCAGTGGGCTACTCCAGTATATTACAGTTAATGTGTATGGGAACCCGAAAAGCTAACCATATACGCTTCCCTGGCTTTTCCGGGCTTTTTCTCTTTCTTTTCTTATCTGCCTTCCGCCTCTTTTCAATTTTCTCCCAAGTCTTTGGCTTCTCTCATTCTGTGCCTTTCCCCGCCAACCTTAGCATCTTCTTTATTTTTGGATTTACAACCCTCGTTCGGAGTTCGTTTTAGCCAAAGATTTTTAGTACTTCCGTATTCCGTTTTTGGTTTTTGAAAAGCCAAGTAAAGCTTCTCGGTTATTAAAGGCAAAAGTTTAGAGTTGTTAATTTTTTAAAGATTTTTTTCAGAAGTATCAGAAAAGTGAATTGAAATTTGCAAGCATTTAAATTTTAAATTATTAAAATTTAGCGAACTTTTTTATAGGTTTTTTTAAATAAAAATTGTTTCAAACGAATTTTGTCGATGTCACTGCAAATTTAAGTGTGTAACAATGACACATATGAGTATGTAACTTGGAAGTTACGTTGTCATCAGTTTCACCCACTTTGAAGTGTTTTTATTAAAGTTTAAATAAATATATTTAAATTTTTGATTCACAGTGGTGTAGTTTGAATTTTAAATTTTTCAATATTTTGGTTTCAAAAATGTCATAAACACTTTTTAGTATTCCATAAAAAACATTTATTATGAACGGTTTTGATTTTTACGGTGCTCTCAGCAAAGAAACATTGCAACAAATATTAAAAATATCATTATTTGATAAAAAGTAAATTGAACATAGATGATTTATAAATTATAAATTGAAATAAATAAAAATTTATAAACTGTTTCACGTTTCGTTTCGTAGATATTTTATTCTTTCGACTCTGCTGAAATCTATCTCACTCTAGTAAGGCTCTTTATATCAATTTTCCTGCTAATTTGCGATCTATTCTCATTTAGTTCGTGTCTTGTTGGGTTAATTTCACAAATCTTTCGAAAATCCTGCGTTCTCGTTTGTTCTGGCCTATTTGTCTTCTTTATAGACTTTACTGCTTCTATTTTTATCGTGACACATTTCCGCTTTTATTATACGTATAATCCGTTAAAAAAGACAGACAGATTCATTTATTCTAAAAAGGAGCAGCGTAAACAATTTTACGTGATGATTTGTTTAAAAACAAGTAAACGAACTAGGGTAATCAACATTTTTAATAAAACTATAGTTTTCGCTATCAAAACATTCAATTAAAATTATTAAACTACACAAGAAGATCAATGTTACATGATCGAACATACTTCAAAAATTCCCTTCTCTTCTAAATAAAGGTATTCCTCTCGCATTACATCTCTGGGAAGAAAAACACGCGCACGCTGCGTTTCTAAGCCAAAAACTTGACTCCGCCGTAGGCTGTCCCAAATACTCTGTAGAGCTTCCTTCGTCAAAGCCGCGCTGCAATGTCGCGCTCGACGATCTAACCCTCCTCCTCCCACTCCCCCACGCGTTCTACCTATGGAGCATTTTTCCCCTTTGATTCCCGCGAGGGTTGCTTTGAGCGCTCGAGAGTTTGCATGTTTTAATAGCTTTCTACGCTGCGGAGAAAAACCTGATCCCGCTCCTCTACAGCTTAGCAACTGTAAACTCTGATATCTTCGACGATGAAAAAAAAAATGTATTTGCATTTCATTCCGATCTTTCGCTTGAAAAAAGTGTTTTGACAAGTGATCCTCTCTAAATTTTACTGCGGAAAATTTCATTTAAAAAGTATGTCGGCAAGGAGGTGTGACCTAATTTCTGCTTTTTTATCCAAGAATGATTTTTTACTTTTAATATAATGTGTACTTGGAAGTTTGCATGTCTATAAATTTTAAAAATTATGTTTGGAAAGAAGTGAATCTATTGATCAATATTTTAAAAATTATGTTTGCATTTTAAACAACAAGTATAAATTTTGATATTAAAAGTTTTATTAATAAATGTTTTTAATAATAATGATTATGTATAAAATATTGTTCATAGGTCAACATGAAGACAACGTAAAAAACTATTAATAACCATTAAAAAATAGTTATGACCGGGTTCAAAATTATTACTTTTTTTTTCTAAATTTACAGTTTCAGAAGATATTTTTATTTTTTGTATCTTATGAACTTTGAAGAATCTTAATATATCATTATGTTTAAAAAATCTAAACTAATTAAGTAATAGGTAAAGTGAGCAATTGCATAGCTAAAATTTATAAAAATTATGTTTAATATAAAGTGATCACAGATACGAAATACAAAAATACATGAAAATACGAAAACATACAATTGGGCTCTGAAAGATGGAGCGAAGAAGGAGTATGCAGACAATGAGACAGTGACAGACGGAGGAGAAAGAGGAGGATGCGAGAGTACAAATAGCCGGATGAAATTTATGTCCCCGCGGGCGACTATTGCGCCATTTTCGATGTGCATTGCATATACAAAATGGAAAAGAAGATAAGGGCGTCTGCATATCAAGAGAATGAGAAATAAGCACTCTGCGATGAAACATTGTAACCTAATATATTTAACATTATTTATTCAGTATGCGTTTCAGTTTGTTTTCTACAATTTTGAGTTAATAAAAAGTTTTTTTTTCATTTATTATTGCCATATTTTACTTTTCTAGACGTTACAAAAAATCAAAAACATGCACTAGAAATAGATTTTTCAATGTAATAATTTAAAAATAGTAGTTTTTGTTAGTCCGTACGTAAAGCTCGATTTCGCGCATGCTCGAATAAAAAGCGTGTGCCAAATCTTGTTTTCTACACGTTGTTTCAAAACACGGTTCCAAAAACACGGTTCAATACATGAGCGAGAAGGTGGTTTCAACTTCGCGTGGCCTTTTCACCTGCTCGCTCTGGCGCAAACGTCCATGCGAGGCTGAAATCGCTTTCTAGCACTAGTATGAAAATGTACTATTTCGATACGAGTGCGAAAATAGTTCATTTCGATACAAGTATGCGAAGTAAGTGATTCTTGCACGGGTGTAGTTTGTCGCCCGAACGAAGCGAGAGCGAAAAAACACCCCTACAAGGATTACTTACTTCACTCACATGTATCGAACTCTATCTTTATTAACGGAGCATGCGAAACTCGCCCTTTCGTGCTTGTTTAGCGTGTGTAAAGTAGCTGTTTTACGCATGGGGTACATTTCCATAATGATACGAGAAAGTGATTGAAGCCTCTTTGTAGCGGGGGTGTTTGCGCCCAAGCGAATCGCGGGTTAAAAGTCCAGGCGAGGTTGAAATCACCTCCTCGCTTATGCATCGAACCGTATTTTTTGATACGATGTGCACAAAGCAAGATTTTGCATACGTTTTTTTGTTTGAAATTGCGCAAAATCGAGCTTCGTGCACAGAGTGTCAGAAAGGTGGTTCTCGCACAAGCAGTGGTTCTCGCACGGCATGTTTACTACCTAAGAAAAGTGAGGGAATTAGTTACCCGAGTCGAAAATCAATTTTCAAATCAATATTTTTTCGATACAGTGGGTGTAGTAAGTATTAAAAAATTTCACAAAATGTCAATTTCTTGTAAAGGATTGTCTCAGAAGTGATTATCACAACAACATACAATACAGAAAAGTAGATATTGGAACAAGTAGATCAAAAACGGCAATATAGACAAACGTTTTCGAATACCCACAAGCAACGAGAGAAAGAGAGAAAGGCGAATTTCGAACTGAAACATGTCCCGAGAGAGTGGGTTCTGGCTTTTTGCGAGGCCGAACCTGCAAAGTTTCTAGCCGCAGCCGCGTTTAGATTTGGATTATTGAAATGGCGTCACGGCACGTAGCGGAGCGTAGAAGTGGGCACAGTAGCACGCGCGCGCGATGTGCCAATCGGTCGACCGGAAATGACGGCGAGTCCCACTAGGTGAACGCCAGATTTTCGAGGGGCTGACTGTAGGGGGGAGGGGGGGGGGTTAAAACGCCGCGGTAGAGACGACTCCCCCGCGTCAGCGATTGACTATCTGCACCGCAAACACGTACTAGTCGAGCTGTACGCACTGACCGGACTTATCGGCAATTGGAAATTTCGGCACTCGCGATCGGCCGCGCTGCAGATGCTGTTTTGTTTCCGCTGCTTGGCCGGCTCGAGCGAAATCTGCGAATTTCGGCGGTATTTTGATGTTTGACATGGAAATGTGTTTTTATTGGTATAGTCTCTTACAAAAAGAAAAAAAAAATAAAATAAAATAAAAGATAATATTAATAATAATAAATGTTTTGTTGTTGATTGTTTACTCATTAACTGGTAAGATCCATTCGTATATTTCTCAAAGTTTCTATTTCAATATAATCACAAATTTAACCCTAATGATCTAGTATATCTTTAAAGATTTTATGAGAGAAGATAAATTAATGTTAATTAGACGATGAAGAGATTCTAGATTGTATATGTGATATTACGTTCATAATTATTATATGAGAGTTTTGCTACATGCAGAAAGTATTTAAAAATATTTTTAAAAAGTTTGATGAAATTATAAAAGTTTGGCTTGCATTTTATTTATTTTCATTTTAGTACGTGCATTGTATTAGAATATATTTTTTTAATATAGAACACGAATATTTAAAATTTCCATACTAATTTTATTTCCCGAAAAAAATATTTTATAAAAATTATTTTCTAAATTAATATTTATACAAAATTTTAAAATTAAAATAATAAAAATAATAATAATAATAATAATAATTAAAATAATTTTTATGTAACAGCTTGTGAAATTCCGAAAAATTATTATACACGGAAAGGATTTTTCGATAAAAATTAATGATAAAGCTGGAATGGATCGCAGTTGACCTAAAAATTAAGTGCCTAAAAATATAGCGATTTGCTATAATTATTATTATAATGACAAACAATAACTTTTAAGGAGGTTAGTGCGCCCCAGTTAACCAAAAAAATGATTTTATGTTTTAAGACAGTTTCTACTAGTTAAAAACAAAAAATTATATTTATTAATGCTATAGTAAAGCAGTAAAAAACATAGAAATTAATCTAATTTATCAAAAGCGAAATTTAGCTAATTTTTAAATCATACTGGGCCACGCTATAGATATACAAATA
>UELX01003266.1:0-24639 GCA_900480035.1 Eupelmus urozonus | reverse complement strand
TGCGTCACTAACAAACCTGACTCCTATCTTTAACCCAAAAATTACATATCCCAAAAAAGAGTATCGCCCAGGAATACCCAAAGCCTACAAATGACGCGATCTCGCGCAAGGTGCGCGCAATGACGCGCGCCTACCGCCTGCGCGTATAGGTACTGTTAGGTCACACGCGGCGATATATTCCGTAAGAGGGAAGCCGCCGTGAGCGCACGAAAATTCGGGTCACCAGAAAGAGAGACCCGTCGGCGCGAGTCAAGAAGTGAGTGCGGCATTTTTCGAATTCCCCGGCGGGGGCCGGCCCGAGGAGCCTCCGCAGAGATTGCTCTGTGCCGCGCTGCACTTATGCTTGCTACTTATTCTCACGAACAGGTGGATGTGAGATTTTGGAGAGCGAACGGGATTTTCAGACTGGTTGCGCCTGATGAGAGTTTCAATTGAGTTGTGCTCGTAGGGACGAGTGATCGGTTTGTAGCTGCTGAGTGATTGCAGGTTTAACCCCAGGCTTTTGCTGTCTCCGGCTAGATAGCTAGAGTCAGGTTGCGATGATAATACTTCAAAATTTGGGACTGAAATATCAAGCAGAATACGAGTAAAATTTTAGATAAGCCTGCATGTGTAAAATTGACAATACTGCAATTAGACGTAACTGAATGCCTAAACTAAATTTAATAATCCACACAAAATATGGCATAGAAAATTATTTCGATACATTAAAAGCTGATCAATTTTTTCGTTCATTAACATATTTAACAAATTTGCACTTATTTAAAAAAATGTCTTTCTTAAGCCGGAAAAAATCATAAATAAAAAAATACATCCCAACTCTGGGTGACCTCAATCGTCAGTTCCTTTATCCGCAAACCCAACGTTCACCTTACGAGCTTCAAAGCCGAAAATCATACGTTCTGTACCCCATTCGTCAGGGATAATAATCGATCTTCAGTGGAGTCGCTCCGCAACATCTCGTGCGGCTCTACTGTGCCGGTGTATATATACTGTTATATCGATATCCGGGCAGTTACCGAAACGTCAAACCAGTTTTTTTACGAGTTGTTGAGCTCAAGAACTCGCGATCTTGTGGCTGCTTCGTGGCCCGGCGATGTCGAGACAATTAAAAGCACGCTTCGACCTTTGAGGGAAAGTTTGAGAATAATGGGACATTCTATGAATAAAATTTTGACTATCTGTGAATTTTTGGTAATGAGCTTTTTCTCTTTTCTCTGTGGTTCGCAGGCTATGATTTAGCATAGGTTTTTAATAAAGCAGTAAATTTGTTTCCAAGCGTATGAAATGTGAAATATTCAGTTTTCATAATAATTTCTTTTTTTTTTTGAAATTTTAATTTTAAAATTTATGATTGCTGAAAAATTTAGTTTCTTTTGGTTAATAGTTAAACATGAATTATTTTATAATTTATTGGTAGATACTTTCACATTTGGTAGTCTGAGTTTCTAATTCGACAAATCAATAAAATACAAATTTATTTCATAATTTTGGAGTAAGTATCTCATAAACTAAAGTCAAAGTGTTATTGATTTATTACGTATCAATGCTGTTCTTATTAATAGTTAAAATTTAAAAAATATATTTAATACATAATTAACTAATAATAATTGAAAGATGATAACATTGTATAATGATATCGACCTATTAAAAAATAATTAGAACGAATAAAAGTATACTTTAAATTTTCAGTTTGATAAAATAATCTGCAAAACCTTTAACAGCTGCACTAGCTCAACAAAATAACTGAAAATGACCTAAAATAAAATTTTATTGCAACCCAAATCGAAATATAATCAATCGACGCCAGCAAAACACAGCGAAATCGCTCTACAACTCGTCAGCTCTTAAAAGCATGACGAATCCCAGGCTATTTCATCTATCTCCCCCGTCAGAAAAATCGTCCGCGGCACCTTGACACAGAAACTTCCGCACCCGTGACATTCATCTAGTTCCCGAAAATTTCAAGCGCCTCCTCTCCTCTGACGTAACGCCGATTTCTCACAGCGCCTCTCAATATTTGCGTGCGCGCACGTAATTTCACTTCCGTGTGCTCTAAGCCATATAACAGCGGCCGAAAAAGCCTTTTTCCCGAATGACAGCGAGAGTGCGGGCAAAAGCGGAGCTCTATAATAATGCGGTATATAGGCTCGCGCAACGTCGAACTGCGCGCGCGCGCGACGGAGAGAAATGAAAGTATCGAGGTAGTGGGTAATCGTGTCAGGGACGCGCTCGCCGCGCGCCGTTTCCATTTTAGCCGGAGCGCACAGGCACCGAGCGACAGCGAGACTCGCGAAACTCGCCATTATTTCAGGGTAATTGAATGGGAGTACGTGAGGGTACCTGGTCATTGGAGATGATGTGTTCTTTAAGATTACAAGGAGGTATTCTTAGCGTTTTGGAGTTACAGAGACATACGGTAGAATAAGCGCCAGCTACACTATGGTAGAAAATTGACCATATTCTCGGCAGAATTTCTGCTCAACAGTCATCAAAATGAGACAACTAGATGTTCTGTTCGAAGTATTTCCAGAATTTTTATACAAGTGTCGTTTTAACATTTCTTAACTGAAAATCATGCCCAGAATCTGGTCAATTTTGCTGTTACACAGGTTTGTTCGATTGTTGAGGTAATGGTATAATAATCTGGGTTTTAAAATCTTAATTGTTAATGCTTATCTTAAAATTCATTTCCTATAAGAATTGAACATTGTTGTAAGAGGAAACTGTAAATGCAATACACGTGTGTAAACATTTTACATCACAAATAGATGAATTGTGCCAGGAGAGAAATTATAAGGGTAGTATATTTTAACTTTTTTTACTAGTAATTAATTGCTCCTAGGAATTTTAAATGCATAATTAAAATAACATTATTTGGAATATTTTTAAACTGTCCACGGTTATAACTTCCTATAAATATTCAATAGAAATCATGATACCAGTTAGATAATTATACAAATCAATAACTCATACAGAAATTTCCTGCGATTTTTCTTGTGATGAATTAATCAGTACGTGTTATAAAACATAATAAAAATTACGTCAATTTAAACACGCTTAAAAAAACACATTCATTTATAATTCGTAAATATTTTAGAATTATCACTTATTAAACACTTGATTAAAACATTTTTCCACCAGCTTATTAGCAGCGAAATATAGCATTTTTTACGCTGGATTTACACCAATCTTTTTCCGTTAACGCACACAACGACTGCAGTAGTACATTACAGCCGCGCGTATATGTCATTAGCTGCAGTTAACTACCCAGGTAATTACGGACGATAGAAGAGCTTGTTATTATGCCTTTAACGAAATTGGCTATTAAAACTTTTTCGTACTTCCTAAGCAGTATTTATACAGTTGCACACGGCGCATTTAAAAGCACAGTTATAGACCGTTTGACGAATTCAAGTGCATTGATCGAAATTGTAGCGATTTTGATTCTTCTTCGACTTTCCTCGATGCCTACGCAAGTACACTCGGACTTTTTTCTTACAGCTGAAATAACAAGCGAACATTAAAAGTCACATAATATCTCGTTGACTCTTCGCGGGGTTCGGCCAGAGAGATAAACTTGGAGAAAACGAGGATGAGAGGAAAAAAGTTTTGATGCGCGTTTTGTAGCATAAGACGTTATCCTTATCTGGCTTTCTTTTTTTTATACACATTGGAGGACAGGAATATCTAATCAGTAATAAGAGACTTGCGGAGAGTATTTGACGTTTGTAAGAAAATTTATGTCTGCTGATTTTTTCATCGCTAAATTGTATTGACGGGACTTTTCATGATCATGCTCTAGTGTTTATAGAGTGTTAGAATTTACTTATAGTAATTGGAATTACCTTTATAAATTATACTTTGAATAGATTTATAAAAATATACTATAAAGACAATATTTTTCAAAATTCATATAAAAAATTATATAGCATACTTTAATGCTATATAAAAATGCTATATACATATTTTATAATTTAAACTACCTCGGTTTATGTAACTGTTACCATTAAAATTTTGTAATTTACTTTCATTCCAACATAATTTAAAAAATTAATTTAAAATTTGATTTATTCTTCGTCTTAAACCCATCTTATCTAACAAATGTTACATAAACGAAATCTTCCTTTTATAAATCAGAAAAGATGCAAATTGCACAATTTCTGCAGGACAATGTTGTGATAAATGCTAGAGTTTCTGAATTACATAACTTTTTTAATTATTGACAATATTTTTTTTTTTTAAATAAAGTTTCTTTTTATTAAATACTGCTTAACTTAGAATGCTAACTTTTTCAGTGTACAATATTTCAATATATATTGAAAGAAAGTTAAAAACTTTACATAAAACTTAAAGACATTTTGCAAAAAAAAGCGCTTGCGGCCCCACTCCCACCCTCTGAAACTGCTTTTCGTGCGCGTATCCGCTTCCTTCTTGGGTCATCCCCTGTCCCGTTACTCCTCTCACAACGGGCTCTCCTCGCCAGGACTCTCGCGCTGCCGCGAAAGAGACAGAGAAAGAGAGAGAGAGGGAGAGAGGAAAAGAGAGAAGGAAAGAAAAGACTTATCTCGGCTTATATACATACACATGCAGCGAGTCTCGCAGGCGCAACGGTAGAAATGAGACTGAAAGTTCGGTTTAGCAGGTAACGGTGTCAGGGACGTGAGCTCGCAATGTTTGCGCGCAACTCGGTATAGATACTTACATACCAGCGAGAGACAATGGCTACTTTTGCAGAATGGTGAATGAAAAATTTCCCTCTCTCTTTCGCGCCTCTCTCGGCTCTAGAGCACGCGGCCGGGGCATGCACGAGTTACGTCGAGCCTGCGAGACTCGGCGACCTGAAATTTTCGGTCTTGAACTTGAGACAGGCCCGATGATGAGCTGGATTGGCCAGCTTTCTCTTGGCTTTATGAAAGTGAAATTTAAGCTTTGTAACATCGCGCTGAGGTTTCTGGATATTGCAGCTCTGATAATTGAGTCAGTTGAGTTGATATAGTCGTACTTGACTGACTTATTTTACGATTAAGTAGTCCGAACTTTCTTTGATAACACGATTATAATCAGTCTTGAGCTTTTCATTACATTTTCTGTCATATATGAACATTATCAGTTACAGCTTTTGATTTATCCAAAGCATTATCTAACATTAATAAAGCAGTTTGACACTACCAAAATTCGCTCAGGAAGCGCAGTTACTTTCGGCATTACAACCCTAATTAATAACCCCGCGATTAGATAAGCACGAGCCAAGCAACCCACGAAACAATTAATCCTCAAGAAGCCATTAAATGCACTTTTCGGGTCCCAGCTGAAAAAGTTTCATCGCGCGCGAGCCTCGCGCGCAGCACTTTCACTCGTCCGCGCAAACGAGTCCAAAACGAAATGATCGCGCGCCACCTGAATTCGGCCTCCAAAGCGCGCAAGCGCCGAGGAAACAAGAAAAAAGTGAAAGCGCCGTCGAATTCCTCCCGCGACGATAATAATTCGCTTATCGGCTTATCGGGGCCCGCTGCCGCTCCAGATACGCCGCAGCGCGCCTAAATATAAATCCGCCGATTTCGCTCGCTTACATGTACCACCTTTCTCCCTCTCGCTCCTGGTGTAAAAAGCGAACAACAAACCGTTACGTAAGAGGAGAAAACCGCGCTTTTAGACTCTCTGGCTTTGACTTTCGAGGCGCTCGCGGCTCTCTTATATACACATGCGTGAATATGCCGCGGGGAATAACAGGAAGCAATCGCGGCGTCGGCCGATAACTGCGCGGCGTCCTGTTTTCTTGCTGCCGCCGTCTCTTTTCTACGAGCACTGTCTTGCCTCTTGATTTTGCTCTGCACCCTTCGCGGACTATCATTTTTTTCGGCCTGGGGTTATTAATAGATCGGTGTGGCCCGATGCGAGCGCAGTTTTGTTTGCGCCGGGCAAATCGCTTTTTAATGGTGGAATCTTGTGAGACGCTTTTAACTGCGTCTGGAGAATCGAGGTCGCCGTGTCTTTCTGCCTTTCGGATTTATGTCATTTAGATTTGTTGAAGATTCTGAAGTAATTTAAGTTTTAGCTGTCGGATAAATAAAACGGTTTTTAATGTTTTTCTTGAGAAGAATTTAAACTGAAGTTCAAACTTCAAAGTTGTGATAAGATTCGATTTGTTTTTCAAGAGTAACCAGAAAAATCTTGTTTTTTGAAGCAGCAAAGGAAAAAGCCTTCAAAGCATAATCGCTGGCGCCAGTGTCATTTAAACGCAATCTAGAGGTTGCACTATAAGAACATAATCTTCGGTATCTCCGCATGACAATCAGCCAACAGCTGTTACCACTTTCTTCATTCCACGGATAAATTATTCATCAACAACACCACTATAAATTCAAACTACCAAAATACTCGAAAAGACATACTACACTCATCACTCTCTTTTATTTTTACAAAAACTTTCCAATAATACTCGACCCAACATATTTAAAGCAACGTTGTTTACTCCTTTGAAAATAGCAGCCTGGCGCTTTTCGCGCCTCGCGCTGGCGACCTCTGCGCGAAAAAGTAAAAATACACATTGTCCATTTAAACGAGCGGAGAGGCAAGCTGACCTCCTTGAAAAAATTCGCCGACCGGCGGCTCTCGCTCACGAGCATAATTAAATCCGCGATCGCGAATTCACCGCGCGCCCAGGCTTATAGAAAGTTCGCAATATGGCTCTTTCTCGCGTTACGCCATCGGCTGCATTGCCAAGCGAACACTCCTCGACGATTTTATAATACGCTTGGGGTATTTATAGAAGATGCTGAAAAATATAGCTGCCGGCCTGTACTTATGGGATCTGTGTTTTTTCGTTTATGTCAGAGAAGATGGCTACATCGCGAGCTGTTGGTAAACGTGAACGTCAGGTTTGCCAACGTTCGAAACATATGTTCATTCGATTCGTGTTAGGGATGCGATGTGTATAAATGTTTCATAAATTAACAGTCAATTTTCCATAGCTAATATAATATCATATTGTAATATTAGTAATTTTTTTCACAGCCCAAAACGATTTTCGCACCGATAGTTCCCAGCGGGCTTGTTTACGAGATTTCGGACTGACCAAGGCTAACTTCGCCTCGGTCAACACACACGCAACAAATAAACTAGTTTTTTTCAGAAATAGCAAACCATTATTAGTCAGCATCGCCGCCCATTATAGGCCGAAAATAAAAATAGCCCGAAAACTGGTCCCGTCGATCCTCCCAAATCCATCCCCATGCCAACCGATTTCTCCTCAAGCGCTCGCCTACCTGTATAGGAAGTTCATCTACCCCCGCTTCTCGGCATATATCGACAGCGCGCCGGGCACATAATAATCATAAGAACGAACTTGTCTCGCGGCAATAATTTCGAGGGTCGCCGCGAAGGATCCTTTTTCATTATTTCAGCCTTTTTTCTCTGAAGGCGCAAGGTTCGTCGGCCCAGTCCGCGCTCGCTCTCTCACATATCCGGTTCTAAAAATCGCCGGACCAATCGCGGCTGCGTTTTTCTGCAGGCGCACGCCCACCCGAATCCAGCCAGCCCATTGGCTCGTTGCCGCGCGCGCGATATTTTTTTCATCCGACTAGCTCCTTTTTGCAGAACGCACAAGCAAGCACCGCGCGTATATATCAGAAATCGCGCGAGCGAATTCTTTCCTCGGGAGAGAAGGAGGGACTCGCAACAGTGTATTAATAGTCTGGATTTTAACATTTTTCGAGCCGCGCGGCTCGATGTTTTTGATGCAATTTTTTTCGAGCGCTGGGTGGCTCTGCGCGCTGCAGATTTCGAGGCGTTCGCTCGATTAGCATCGCGGGAGTTGGCTGTTTATTCATGAGGCTAATAATAGAATGTTGCCTGGCGTTTTTGAATATTTATAAATTTCGTCGGACGCTGAAAAAAAGCGGCTGCCTTGAACCTTTAGGCTGCGAGAGGTTATCTCTAGCATTGTTGGCGATCTCATTTCTATCTAGATCTGTGCTTTTGTTTGCAGGTAGTCTTCAGAATTATTATATCAAAGCGCGATGGGTTCGCTGATCGTTACAACCTGAATAAAAATCTGATTAGTTCGATCTGCAAAGTTGCTAAAATTACAATAGTAGCGAGTCTTACCCATTCAAGTCCTAATTAAGGTTTATCCAATTTTTGTTTTGAAAGCTGATAAAAAGTTTGAAAAATACAAAACATAGATAAGATTTATTTTATTGGTCCCCTCAATTTTTCTTCAAGATAAAAAATGCAGTAAAATTGTTAGCAAACGCAATCCACCACAGCATAAACACTCTAAATCTAATGACTGCGCCCGTATAGCACTGCATAAAAATATATTATTCACTAAACATTATTTTTCACAATAAGCATTCTAGAGCACGCTAAGCAAAAATAACAACAATGCAACCGGCTATCTCCAAAAACGTAACAATCAATATGCCAATCTCTCACGCCGACGCCTCAAGTGCGTCGTTACCAAACGGCGCCAGCGAAAAACGATGCTATCATCGATTACGCTGCATTTTCAATTGGTAATCAAGGTCACATCGATACAATTCCCAGATCGAGCAGGCCTCTTAGAATACAGCTTACTGCGGGTAAACACGCTGGCTCCCTGATAAAAGAGCTCAATTTTTTCCGCGCTGATACGTAATTAATATACAAACACACGGCGTCCATCTTTTGCGCAGCGATAAGAACGGATGCGCTCGCTGCGAGCGCGGCCCTCTTTCTTTCATTATCGGGCATCGCGCGCATCGTATCGGCTCGATTGTTTTGTATAAACGGCTTGATTTTCCTTATCGGTCGTTTATTTTCCTGACAGCGCGAGCGATGCCTACATCTATACTGCCTCTGATCGCTGTTTGTACACTTATAAATATAGATGTGCGCGCTTTTTTTTACAGTTGGCAGCTTTTTTCTGCGTTCTCGGTTGTTTAATTTCTTTTGCGGGATTCGTTCTTTTATAGTCGCGATTGTTTAGATTTTCAAGTTCACAGTCAAGCTTCGCCGCTGATTTATATAACTACTCGCTAAAAAGTTAAGGTGTTCCTTTAATTTCCTTGATAGTAAATTGAATACAGAAAATTTTTTGCTTACTTCTACTTTTTTGTATCTTTTAATCTATGAATTCAATGAAATTTGTCAAGCGTATAATATTCCACAGGCCTTTACTGGAATTTGATATGCAGTTTTCTATTGAATACACACAAAGTAAAAGCAAACGGCAAGAACAGATCGCGCATGATAACCTCAGTTACGGGATAATGCAAAGAGAAAGAACAGTATCCTAACGTAAAGTTGAAAACCAAGGTCGTGTCCTGCCGAGGTTACTACGATTCAGGCCACTGCAAATTTCTAAATGCGCACAAAGGCGCAGTATTCTCCTACGAATAAATAGAAATTAAAAAATCATTATACGTTTCTGGCTCAAGTTATAATAAATTTAGTCATTTAGAGTATTTAAAAAAAGAATTTAATGTGAATGAAGATCTTCATCAGAATTAGGTCATTTCCTTGTAACACACATTTAAGTATGTAAATGATCGATCCACTTTGGGAATAAATAAATATTAGAAGGATTGTTGCAAAATCTATTTTAAAGTAAACTCTTTAGTAATATTTCCTGGCTGCGTAACTAATGCAAGAGAGGAAATGCATTAGAACAGGAAAGAATTTTCTTCAAGTGATTCAACATTGTTGCTGCAATCCATAATGAAATTTCAATTTTGAGTATCCCACTGCTATTTCATTAGCATATACTTTAGAAGTTGTAAAGACTTAATATTGCTATTCAATAAAGCTGCTTCCAATTCAACAGTCAATAAATTATTAAAATGCAGTCGGCAAAAAAAGTCCATTTCTACAAATTGTTATCGTCTAAACTAACATTTCCACACCATTATCAGAATCCAGCGCCTGAGTCCTTAAATCCTAGGAAAATAAAGAAAACCACAAGATGACAATTGCATCCTCACTTCTCTGATGCACAATATCTAATATCTTATGTATACACTTTGGCATTTATCAGCCCCACTGGAGGCGTCAGTGTATGAATCCATCATGTTTTTCAAGCTCTGCGCAAGCTCCTCCTGTTTTTCTTCGTCGCGTAAACAACGCAGCTTCTTCCCTGATGGTGCGCTTATCGCACAATCGCCTTCGGCGTTGAGCTCTGACGTGCGTAAAGAGCCTGACTCCGAGGGGCCGACTCTTTGTCGATGATGATGATGTCTTTTGAAGTGGCTTCAATTCAATAATGCAGTTTGATTTGTTGAAAACTTGGCGAAGTAGTGGTTGATAAAAATTTGTGGATTGTCTTTTTATTGTTATTTTTTAATCTTTTATGTGTAATGGAGTAAGATGATCAGGGCTTGGATAGTTTTTGCAAAAATAAATGTTTTGATGTAGGAAAAATTAATTAAAACAAATAGAGAATTGTTTTAATCGATTAATCAGAATTATAAGGATTAACAAGCGCCTTATGTAAAATATCTTGCACGCAATATGCATAACAAATAATCAATCATGAAACAAAGCCCCGCATCGAAACATTGTCAAATATTTATAAATCATCCTCTACATTTTTTCGCCAATCGCTCATCATAATTTAATGCGCATATAAGCGTTAAAGGATTACACCAAAATGGAACAAACTCTCAGTCATAAAAACTGCGTATTAACTCTTTAAAGTCCCTGATAAAGTCGCCGTCAACAAACGTTCATTCCCCCAAAAAAATCTAGCCATATTTCCCAAAAACAATCCCCTTGAAAACCCCGAACTCAGCGACACCAGCTGCTGCAGCACGAAAACTTCATCCGAGCTTCATATACCGTCATATTTGCAAAGTTCTCGCCTTAGCGCGCAGCGCGCAGGGGCGGCAGCGAAGTCAGAGACTCGCTTCGAGTCAACTCTCTCTCGGCTCTCTCGCAGGCCCGAAGATAAAGCACGGCCTAAATATAGCCGAAGCGCGAGAGAAAGAGCCGGCCAAAGCAAGATAAAAAAGAAGAGAGCGCGCTGCATGTGTGTGTTCTCTGCTCGCGCACAGAGAGAGAGAGAGAGGGGGTAAATCGCGTGTGCAAAGCGACCGGCTCGCGATTCGCCGAGGGCCCACGTGGCAACGTCGCCGGGCGCCGCCATGCCCCCACACGCTCCTTCTTCTTCTTCTTCTTCTTCTGCGGCTTCGTCGTTCGCCGATATACGAATAATGTACACACATGTTGCGCTGCACCTCTGCTATATCGATGCTGCCGCTGCTCTCTCGCTCTCTGCGCATTTAGTTTGTTGTTGCTGCGATCGCTTCACTGTCATTCGGACTCGCGCGCGCGCGCGCTAATTCGTTCTTTGACCGGTGAACGTTGAGCTCAGTGGAATGCAGCTGGCTACGTGGGGTCAGTCTCTTAGATCCGGCCGGTTAATCGATACTGTTTCATTGAGAATATTGGACTTTTCAGCAGTTGCTTGGCGTTTCGTTTGGGAGTGAAGATTTAAAGTGGCACACTGCGGATGGTAGGAGAGTAGTGTTGGAACAATCAAGTATTGTCAAAAGGATTTTACCGGTGTTGAATGAGAAAAACTTATGTGACTTTTACATCTGTGTGAAGTGCTTTTTCTTTACACTATCAAATAGAGCTCGTGCATTGCAACTATTAAAACTGTTGACTGAAGACATTTTTTTATCAGGGATTCTTCAATGAAAGAGTGCTTCTTCATGATGCTGATCAAAGAATGACTGAGAAAAGGTACTCCATCGTTTTTAATTTTTTATTTTATTTTAAAAACTGTCATCACACTCATAAAAATCATATTTAACGCCATCTATAAAAGTACAGCTTGCATCAAGTGAAATTGATACGTAAGAAGTACAATTAATCTACCAATGATACATTGTTTCATCAATTAAACTGTGATCTCTGACAAACATTAATCAGAAGTCTACATATGCTTTAAATAAATGTCCATACGGTAGAACGATAAGACCGATAAAACAGCCATTTATTCTTAACCTCTGCTTCCGATACTCGCTATATCATTACCATAAAAACACTGTCAACAAAAGCGTTTTTCACGCAATCATCGAAAAAAAAAAATTAAAAGCCTCTGCGCTTAAACACAGCAACGCCAGCCGATCGATCCCGGCCGAAGTTAGAAAACCGATCAGCCTCGCCGGTGCACTTTCATAGGCCTTCGATAAACAAAACGTGTGCGTGCATGTGCACGCAGACATATATGCAAAACGATCCGAAAGGAAAGGGACTCTGCTTAACGCGTATGTTATACCAGTTATACACGGTCGGCCATTGGCAGGCGCACATTGGAGGAAAACTGGTTTATTTTTGCAGCGGACACTGCCGCTTTATAGACCTGCATGCGAGTGCGCGCACACTAGGATATCTGTGCTATATTATGCCTTATTTTTCAACGACTGTACCGCAAGTCTGACTAGCTGCGCAGTAGCTTTACTTGAAAATAGGGAGGTTCTTCTAGTTTACTGTTTTATCTCTAGGCCGATGCTTTGCTGCAGTTTTTTATAGGCTAGTATTGAATAATACGCCCGATTGATTACTGTTTTGCAGAAGGAGAATAACATCGGCGCTGTTGTTTGTGGAAGAAAAATGTCGTAACCCTTTGAAATTGTGTTTGGAAATTTTTCATTTGACAAACATAAGGATGATTATGCTCGGCGTGTGTCCGTTAAAATTATAATAATTTATGTCTCATTAAAGCGAGAATCTCAAATTAGGGCTATACTTGCGCTCCGAAAAGCTTCTCAGCTGCTGCAGATGGCAGATAGTACGTTAATTAAAATGATTTAGCCAAACCGATATTCCACGCATGTAAATTAAACATTCATTTTTTCAAAAACAAGGGAACCTCGCGCGCATAAATTGCCGGAGCGCAATATCAGCCAGTTCAAACGAACTTCATCCTTCCACGGGCATCTCTTTCGGAGCAATGACGATCGGCAAGTCCGAGAGTGACTTTATATTAAAATGCGCGGCGAACACGGTAGTGGCGAGTATAATTTTGAGCGCGTAGAATAAGGCTGCTGCACTCGCGCACTTAGCAGTCGCCTTGAATCGAAAAGGTCAACGCGCGACAGGTGGTTCGCGCGTCGCTCGCTGTCTTTCTCGCACTCGGTGAAAAAGGCGTTTCGCCGTGACGTTTTAACCGCGGCTACAACGTATACGCGTATACGTCTATTTTTAGCCGAGCGGACGCTCGGCATACGGGCTCTTTTCCCCCTCTTCTTCGAATCATTTTTCGTAATACTTGTTAACAATAAAGATTATGTTTTATGTCGATGCCCTCTCTATTATATACCAACTGAAGTTAAGGCTAATATATCAAAAGTAACTTTCGATTCAATAGAGCCACTTGACCAAAAAATACACTGCGCATTCCTTAGCTGGCTTAAAAAAAGTGTTCTAAATTCCTCGATCAAAATCAAAAGCATAAACGCTGTTTAGCTGATATCACGGCCCGTCCCTCTCCAGCTGTCCGCTTATTCGCGCGTTCGCTCTCAAAATAACGGAGTTTTTGCGGCTCTTTATTCGGGTCGCTGAGCCGTTTTCTCCGCTCGCAAAACTTTTCGGCCGCCCGGGCCTATATACTCCTCCCGTACGTTTTTTCTTCTCGTTCGCTTCTTTTTTTTCTCTCCCTGCACATTCGTATTTTCGGATTTTGCGCGCCAACTTCTTTTCTCGAGCGTCGGCGGTTGCATATGTAGCAGCGGATTGGGACTATTTTCGGCGCGAGCCGCACTGCTGTATAGTTTAGAATGCGACGCTGTGGCGTGACAAAAAAGCAATTAGCATAATCGTCCGTGGAGACGTGCTAATAAGGCAGAGTAGGCTACTGCGTTCTATTAATAGATCGGATTTTCGGATGGGTAAGGAAGTTTTGGAGCGGCTCTTCTTTTGTGGCTTTGGTTTTATGTGCGGGCTCTGTCGTGTTGGTGGGATTCGGTTTGCTCAAAACAAAGCGTGAAGTTAACCTTTGATCCTTATGTGTATTTTTATGGTCAATAATTACTAGAAATAGCAATCGTTGATGAATTATAAGATATCGGTCAAAATAGCAGAAAGTTTAGGCGAAATATTAGAATACTTTATGGCTATTGTTTTAGATATCTCTTATGCGAGCTCACGCTCAACGATAATACGAAGTCAATCCTTGAAAAGATTCAAACTAAAAAGTAACTAAAACCCGGCAAGTTTGTTTTCAAACACGCAGAAGAGAAAAGGCCTCGGCGAGCAATTACGAGAGCGCGCGCGGTCAGAACAAGTAAGTTGTACAAACAGCAGCAGTGCAAATATGGGACAGAATTCAAACAACAGGGGATTGAGGCGGGAGAGCGAGGAAGAGAGAGAGAGAAAGACACGGCGTCGGTGGTGGCTCGTCCAATGAGAGACACAAGAGGAGAGAACCGCTTTCGCACTCGCGCTCGTATGGGGAGCTCGATAACTGCGCGTCGATTCGCGCGCGCAGAAACTATTGCGTAGTAGGATCTTCTCAAGGATTTCTCTGCCAGGATTGAAGATTCGAGCTTCCTTTTTCATTGGTTGATATTGTTGAAGATTTGCTTCTTTAAAATGAAATGTTATTTTTCTTTGAAATTAAATGTTTGCTGATTTTTTTATTCAATACTTATTATGGCAGAGGTCAGGTTTGTCCTACATGTATTTTCTAAAGCGCCGACTCTAAATCGGGGAGTGCGTCCTCTAATTAGAAGCGGCGCTTCAATGAGGTCATAGACCCCATTCCGACCACTGCCAAATCGCGCGCAAATCAACCCTTTACCAAAGTAAACAACGATAAATCTTGCATTTCCTTACAGTCCACTAAACTCAACAATCATCCCAAACTATCGCAAAAATATCCCCAAATCCCAAAAACCTTCCTCACATCAGAAACAAATCCGCCATCATCAGCATATCAGTAGCTTACCACAGTGCAGCCATCAGAATTAAAAGGCCGCGATGAAAGCAAGACGACAGCCAGCTCTTCTGTCGCGCATATCCACACCGATCCAGCCCCTTCCTCTCTTGCGACGTAGGAAAGGAGGCTCGCTCTCGGTGCATATATACACACATATATAACGCGCCTGCGCGCGAGCACGTGTTGCATCGCGGCGCAGCCGGCTCACTATCCTCTCTCTCTCTCTCCCGCTCTCCGGCCGCCGACGCCGTTTCTATTTATAGAACCCGTCGGCTGTTTTGTCGCGATCTCTCTCTCTTTCTCTCTCTCTCTCGCTCGCGCGGCCACGACTTCGCGAGTGCAAAACACCGCCGCTCCTTTTTGCCGCGAAGCCCGGCTTACACGCGAGAGCAGCGCGCTCGATGTATATATATTTTACGAGGGTTGTGTGCTCTGCTCTCGGGATTTTGCCAGAAGTAGGGGATGGGTACCGTTTGACAATTTTACAAGTCCGACTCGTTGCTGCCCGACCGGTTCGGCTCTTACTACTTGGGACTGTACTTGCGCTCAACAGGTTTTTGTTTATTTGCAACGATGTGCCTCGCTTTCGAGTTGTGCAATTTTCGTCGCTCTTTTTTTTCTTTTATATATCGAGGCTGCTGGGTGGGCATCGATATCAACTCCACCGCGGAGCTACGAAAACAATGTTCGAATAACTCGCATCGAAACGACGTCGTCAAGTTTGTTTACCTCCACGTTAAAAAGCGAGCGTAATAATGCAGCAACTGTTTAATTTGCAAACATGTCAGCGAGCGTTGAACGCGCGGCTCTCGAGTTTTTCGAGGTCGCCAAACGATCGCGAAAAAAAAAATAAAGTCAGCCGAGCTTCGCGCATGCGCAGATTCCTTGTTTTCGAACGCGTCGCGTCAGATGATTTTTCGGCTAATGCCCGAGCAGCCGCTCAAGTCCCGCCTCCCTCGGCTCGCTCTCGTTTCGCGCAGACTCGTTTTAACCCCTTTGTCAAACGAGACGCGCCTTTTGTGCTTCTCCACGCTTTGCCCCGTAGTTTTGCATTGTTTCGAGAGGGAGACGTATTTTATTTGGCTAGACGTCTGTGATTTTACTGTGGGTCGTTCGATCAACGTAGTTTTTTCAAGTCTTTTTTTAGCCTCGGCAGAATTAATCGTAATGCGAATATTCAAGGCTAGGCGAATTTTGGACGATAAATTTTTATCTTATCGATGTTTTTCTGCTAAATGTTCATTCATTACGGGCTGTTCAGATATAAGAGCGCTACACTGTTTGCTCTTTTATCGGCGCTTTTTTATCCGAAACGCCTGCAACAACTTTTGAGGATCCTATCGAGCCGCATTTAAAAAAAGCTTTCTAAAAACAACTTGCTATGTATAATTTAATCACTCAATTAGCCCGATAAATAATTAACAAACAAAACATCAAGTAATAATTCATCTAATCAGCGCAATTCTCACAGCGCGAAAACGCAATCAAAATTCAAGGCCCCGAGAGCGAAGTATCGTAGTCGCTTTATAAATAAGTCCATCACGTTACAGCAGCGTGCGAACATCGATTCAATTTGGTTGATCAGGCCCGATTAGAAGCAAAAACAGAAGCTTCAGGATCTTTTGCCCTCGATGCGAAATAAAATGAGCTGTTTATTTACTCCTTCACAATATCACAATTGCACAAATTTTTGTTATACAAAGTACTGTTTTATTACTCTTAAATAGACCTCGATTAAATCTAGCGGCAATCGGTTCGATTTTCCATGCCGCATACTCCACTTTTTTTTTGCTTCTTTTGCTCGCGCTGTCGAGCTAATGTTATGTAATAATAATTGATTGTTGTCTTCTTTTTTCGTTTTTTACATGGCTTTGATTTATGTAATGTATTTTTTGTCAGGTGTCAGCTTCGATTTTCACATGACATTGTCGAGTTTGAGATTGGAAAAAATAGTAGTATTTTGTTTGGCTTCGACGCGTTCCATTATGAGTAAAAAAAAAGTTAAAAAGCTCGCAGATATAGTGATGCCAAGGTTTATTTAGTTGTTTTAGTGAATGTAGCGGTAAAATTTAATCTTTAATCTTTTGGATGGAAGATACTTACACCATAATGATATAGTCGGTAAACGGCAAATTTATTATATACAGTTTCTTGTAGCAAAATTGGAAATCGCGAAAGTAGTAATCAGCGATAAAGTTCTGCAATTTACTATAAAGATTATTATAATATCAATGAAAAAAATAAAAAAATCAACAACCAAAAATATAAATAATACAAGTTATAAAAGGATTGATTAGCAAGGAGCCTAAAAAATGTCAAAAAAAAAAAAATCATTTCAGCATCGAACGCCGAAGCTAAAGCCAAAACCAAGCCTATACAGCTCTCCCAGGACGTCCGCACTAAGAACAGCCTGGCCGGTGCGCATGCACCGAGCGAGCGCGCGCCCCAAAAATCTGACGCGTCATCGCACTCCTCCTCGTATAAACCCACACATACGCCGTATGTACACAGATCGGAGCAGGACGCGTCAGCCGAGCAGATATCCAGCTCTTTCTGCGTATATAGAACCAGGACCCGACGCAACTTGCCGGCCCTCGGGTGAGGTCGGGGATAGTCGTGCGCGCCGGCGGCTGCAGGCGCGCGCGCGCTCACTGGGCGACGAGCCCCCTATATACTAGATTCCCGCGCGTCTATACGACTCGCGAGGGAATTTCGCGCGCTATATGCGGTACACACCTCCGTTACGGCGCGAGTCTGCAGCAGCGCTTTCTGAACCGGCGCGCGGGAGAAAGGCTGCACGGACCGTCTGGTTCCTGGCCCCTTTTACGCTTCTACAGCCGCAGGATTAGTCGGGTTCGCCCGATGCTGTGTGCTTTATCTTTCTTTTGATCAATGCTCATTTTTTCTGACATCCTTTACGTTTTCTTTCTTGAGTGTTTCTGATTTTACTCCAAAAGGGTTTTTATTGTTTTTTATGAAATTTTGGATAATAATGATAACTATTTACTATTGTTGAGTGCAGTATTGAGAAAGTCCGAGTATTACTTAACTGTTCGCTGTTTATTTTTATTAGTTGACGCGTAAGCAAAACAAGTCGAGACATCGAATTTACAAGCGGCGAGCTAAAAATACACTATTAGCACTATTAAAAGAAGAGACAGCTATACTTACAACCTCGATCCTCTCGCAGCAGTGTTACTCAACGCTAAGATAAAAATTATAAGAAACGCCGTCCCATCACAGTGCACTGACAGTCTTAAAAAAAGTGCAAAGCGGAGAACCTCAGTCTTAATATTATTTTTTTTTTCGCTTTCTTTCTTATTTTCGTAAACGCGTATACAACCTCTCAGATATACATATTTACTTAAATTTATTTGATTATCTTACTTTACTTTGTTGTTTTTCGCACGCTTTTTGCTGCCAGCGCCCCGACAGCGCCAGCTTCTTAATTCTCGTTATTTATTTAACAATTTATCAGACAAATAACGAGCGCGCGCGGCTGCTCTCAATATTTTCAAGTTAAAGGTAGCCACCTGATTCTTCTTTTGAAATGCTTTCTTATAAACACAATTTGTAATTTTGACCAAGGTTTAGCTCGACAGATTCATCAAAGGATAAATAAACGTCCATCACATACTTAAAGAAAATTGAAAAAAGAATTTTAAAATTAAGTAGTTTTATCCCCTGCCCCAGAGTTAAAAAATCCGTGATCCTAATACAAGCAGATCGAAAATACCTTCAGTATACAAATGTCGAAAATGTTCCCACCCTCGGAAGACCGAGCGCTCGGTAACTCGGCTCTCGACCCTCTCTTCTTCCCTCGCCGAATTCCAGAGCGAAGATCCCAAAGAGACGCGCGCCTAGGTATATAAAGCTACGCCGTCCTAAAAATAGTCGGAATCCTCTCGATTTATCCGCGCGCAGTTATCCCCCTCTCTCTCTGTCTCTCTCTTTTATAGTCTCTCTCATAGCACTGCAGTAGGGCCGAGTAGGTGGCTTCTCACATACACCCATAATCACACACGTAGCCGTATACTTACACACATAACGCATGGGCGAAAGAAAGCGAGAGAGAGAGAGAGAGAGAGGGCCTTCGTCCCCAGTCTACCCCCACCACTACTCCGATTGACAGTGGATACGCGGGGAGCGTCGCGTGCAGGAGCTCACGTAAACAGCCCGACAGCACAGTTGGTTCCGTGCGCGCGTTCCGGCCACTGCGGCACTCCACGTTGCTGCACCTTGCGCGCACATACACCTATAGTTCGGCTCTTTTATAATTTATTCGAAGACGTGCGATCAAAGTCGTCGTCTCGACAAGTTGAAGTCTCGCGTTGAAACCAAAGTGTCAGCTGTGCGAAAAAAAGAGAGGAGAAAGTGGCCCCGACGTCCCCTTGCCGGGGGAGAGGAGAGAAAAAACCTGAGCTGTGAGGACACGCGCACTTGCCGTGAGGCGCGACGCGCCTACGTGCGCGCGTACATTTCTACATATACGTGCGTTTGATCCTCTCGTCTGTACTTATATCCGACGACCTATTTTCCAAGTGCCGGCTGCAGTGCGTGCGCGTCGCGCGAGCGACTTACGCGTGTATAAGCGAGCTCCGATAATCAAGGTAAGGCTGCATAGGCTATAGCTTTATAGTGTTTAGCTCTCTCGGTGGTTGCTGACGCAGTGTGCCAGTCCCTCGCGTGAGCCACGCTTTCCTTTTTGAGGTTATGTGTCGCCGGCGGCAGGCGACGGCGTCCTTTACAATCTAGCCGCCGTCATTAAAGTAGCTTGCCATCTGCTCAGTGCTAATCGCTAATAAACGACCGCTCGTTCATTCAGCAAAAAACAATTAGCGCCGCTAGAGTTTGGAAGCCCGCGCGCGCGCGCGTCCTGAGGTTAATCACCCCGCCAAGTTCGGCTGCTATAGTCGCGCGATACATACGCGCAGAAAAGCAACACACCCCGGCGCTCGCGTCAGCAATCGAGCCCATTTCTCACACTAATTCAAACAGAGCATAATCTAAATATGAATTGTGGCGTTTAGATCTGCGCGGCGCAGGCCCGAACTGAAATAATCCCCGGCTGTCTCAGTACACAGCTCTCTGCGAGAAAAGCGTAACGAAAAGCATTAAAACGAGCATAAGGCCGCCGAAGACGTGCGCAACTCAGCCGTGCGGCGATATAATGGTGATGCCGTTGTTGTTCCTCGGACGAGCCACGAGCAGCAGAAACAACGTAGCAGTAGCCAGCCAGCTCCTCGACCTCTTCTCGCCCCGATTCGCCGTCGACTTTTTCTCTTTAGGTAAAAAGTCACTCTCTGTCTACCTATATACATATCAAAAAATGTGTATGCGCAGCACGCCGACATGCGGCAAGGTAGCTGCGCGCGAGAGACGCCAGAGTGGCATGGCGAGCGCGTAGTTTTCGATCTGAGCGCGCAGCACGAAGGGGACCATTTTATATAGCTGCACTTTCGAGAACGTCGCCCCGGCTGCTGAGTGAACGCGTGGGATGTATATGTGCACGCTCGCTCCTGGCGTATGTACTTGCGCTTACTGCCAGATGAAGCCACAATTCCGGGCCAATTGGTCAGTTAAGACGTGATTCTTTATTGCCGATGGGAAAAATCGCTGGATTGGGAAGCGTGATGCAACGTACTTATCATTCTATTATGAAAATTTTAAATTCGGTGAAGAAAGCCCGGAAAAACAAATTTTTATTTATTATTTATGATTTTAAATCTTGACTAAAGGTTTGTTTATGTTTTATTTATTGTCTATATTAGTACAGGATGTTCTAGTCAGACTTCTGAGCGAATAAACTTGTTTATACCTTTGAAGGATTGTTAAGAAAAATAACTAATTTCAGTTTTGTCCCATTTCTTCATTTAGCTCATTGTAATAGAGCCACTTACAAATTGTTTTCATATAAAATAAACAAAATATCTTTTTGTCAAGTACTCAAGTAATTATTCAATACTTCAAAAAATAATTCTCACTTCAAAGACTAGCTGCTTTGAAAAATTTCATAATTTTTTTAACTGTTTTTTTTTTTATGTAGTTTGATGCAACACTTATAATGATTATGGATAAACACATTAGTTATTGAATGATGGCATACATATACCATTTTTTGAAGATATGAATTGCAACAAAGATTGCAATATGGAATTGACATAGAATTATGAAACAATTTAAATGAATTTGTTTAATAAGAATGATAATATACTTAACAAATTTGAAGTAGTTAATGTATAAACTGATTCTTGTCATCTTATCAAAATTAATTCAATTTCTAAGTGATTAAAAAAAATTGGATTTTTCCATCACTTATGAGTATTTTAATTATAGACTGAAAAAAATTGAAAATAAAATTTCATAAATACTATTTGTAAATATTGTCCTTTAAATTGAAACAACATGTAGAAAGTTTACAATAATTTGTGATACATATATGTAATCTATTAATCAAATTTATTTTTTGAAACACTAAAATAATTTTTTAATGATTATTAATTCTTTATTGTTACAGAAAACGTAGAAAAGTAGCAAAGGCCAAGATGTTCAGTTTTCATAAGCCAAAGGTATATCGATCCAGCACTGGATGCTGTATCTGCAAAGCCAAATCCAGTAGCTCAAGGTTTACAGATAGTAAGAAATATGAAGAAGACTTTATAAAATGCTTTCAATTGGAAGAACGTCGTACTGGGGAAATTTGCAATGCCTGTGTACTTTTAGTGAAAAGGTGGAAGAAGCTACCAGTAGGAAGCAGCCGTAACTGGAGACATGTAAGTTTGATTAAGAATTCTTTTTTATTAAAAAAGTTTTTCTAAAAACTATTTGCTTTTATTAACTTGTACAGAATTATACAAATTGCTTTTTGAAATTATTTATATTTGTGAAAAGAAAATAGACATTTAGATTTCTTATTAAAAATATAATTTGTATGTCAATAGGTAGTAGATGCTCGAGCTGGTCCAGGAATTAAGTCCTTAACAAAGTTTAAGGCAAAAAATAAGAAAAAATCTAAGGAGTCTAAAGATGTAGAAAAATTTGATAAAATTTTAAAGAAAAAACACGTTTATTTGAAGAATGACAGAGAACGTGAGCAGAGCCCTGCTATGAGCGATGACTTGACAGGTTTGGAACTTATTTTGGACATGTACTTTTTAAATGAAACATTTTTATAGGGAAACAATGGGGTTACAGCAGTGCAAAAATAATTGCTATGATCTGGTTGTCAGTAACTAATTAAAACAGTAAATAATTAAAAATTTTCTTTTAATCAACGATGACAATTTCTTGGTTCATCCAACTTAATACTTTTAAAAAGGTACGATACCATAGAAATGTTGACTTCAATTAAACTTGTTATAATACAGTGAAAGATAATTAAAAACAATTTTTCATAATGTCTTATTGTTTAAAGTACTTCATTCAGGTAATTGCTATCAATATCTGTTAAGTTTGTAGTGGGAAAAAAGTTATTTTTACAAAAATATTATTTAGTAGGAAATTATTATTATTCAAATTTAATTTATATTCTTAGCAGGTATTGCTTTACCTGATTTCAAAAGTATTTGTGTCCTAAAAGACAAAATTAATAATTTTTTGTAATATTTGCAGATGAATATTTGGCTGGTACTGGCAGCAAAGGTTCCAGCAGGGCAGGAAGTCCAGCAGGTAGTGATGACACTGCTGTAGGAGAGCAGAGACTAAATATTGATGAAGAAGAATTAAAACTTAGTAACTTTATTGACTTAACGTATTTTAAAAGGTAAATAAAATAAATTTTTTTTTTAATTAGTTTAATCAAGTATTTAACCAAATTAATTGGATATCCATTCTATAATAGAAAAAAAGTGTGCTGCGGTGTAATATTCGTGGGCATGATGGGCGAGGTACTGATCGAGCCGTCCTTTTTCAAACCTTGTGCGGGCTGCCTGGCCCGCGAACAGCGTCGACGTGAAGCTGCCGCCGTAGTAGCCGCAGGCGCAAGCCCCGCGCACTCTACGTCTTCGGCTGCCTCGGCGAGCCCCTGTCACAGCTCAGCTTCCACCAGTCCGGCTCATAGCGTTGAGTCCGGTACAGAAGGTGGCAACAGCAAGCCCAAAGGTTTCTGCGATTCGTCCTCCGACTCTGGTTATGACGACTCCAATCAGGGCATGATAATAGCTGAAAGCAAGAAGAGCCAACAGCAGCCGCCGAAACAACAACCACTGAAGACTGCACACTCGCTGCGCGTAATTACTAAGCCTGGTAGGTTTTGCGTTTAAAGTTCGTATAGAAAAGGTACGCGATAAAAACGAGGCTCATAACTAACTGAATCTTTTTCGCCCATTAAAATTTTACCTGTCAAGTATACGTACATACATTTTTCTATGAATTTAGCAAATGCGGTCAAATAAATGTTATTTCATTTTTCGTTTCGGAGAGCATGTTTCTTTTTAAAATAACATATGTGTATTTAAACGAAGTATTATCAAGCTCGAAATTTAGAAAAATGTAAATAAGCGTGTAAATATATTTTATAAATAAATGTGTTTTTTTGAGTAGTAATAATAGGCATGTTCCTATTAATCATATAAATGCCTATTAGTCTACTTTAATAACTTAATACTTTTTTATTTAATAATAGACTATTAACGAAAATTTGCAATTATAAGTTACCGAGAAAATAAATAATAATAATAAAATTATATTAAAATGTCAAAGTTTTTTTAATTGTTAATTTTTCTATAACAGCGAAGCCAGCAGTTAAGACACATCAATCGATTCTGCCGGTTGCTACAACATTACGTCTGAAAACAAGCAGTGGCGCTACAGCTAAGATGCCGATCAAGCTTCTTTGCAAACCCGTGGCCCTTGTAAGCTCAGCTAAACTTAGCCTCAGTAGTACCGGCTCGGTGAGTGCTCGATCCATCGATACGGCTACTGCCACGACGACAGTACTTACTGTACCGGCAAGTGCTGTTGATTTCACCGTAAGGCCGCCCCCTCACCGGCCGTCACTTGCTAACTGAAGGTCGCATTCGTTCAGCTTTCTGATAAACTTTTTTATATCGAACCTGCGTTTCCCTTCGTTTGTCGTACTTCTTTTGCCTTGGGTACTTCATTCTATATTTTGAAAAGATTGTTTCGTTCAAACAAATGGAAAAATTTGGAAAAATATTAAATATTGCTCTACTTTTGATATTAATATAAGTTTTTTTACCGTTGAAAAATCTTCGTTCTATAGAAAGCATTTGAATGTTCATTTGAGGCAAGTTGCAATATTCTTATAATATTGAATCTTCAAATATTTTTTGTGCAATGAAATCATGCCGAAATAATTTTTTGTCTATTAATAAATTCAATAAGAAACAACGAAATTAACGTATGTTGTTATGAACTATAATATTCTTAGCACATTAAGTTGAAAGATACCAGATATTAACTTATTTTTAATTATTTCTATTTTTATAATACTGCTCTTAGAATCTAATGTGCTAAAAATATTTTATCAACTTAATACAGTAAGCCAGGTATTGAAAGAAATACGACATAAATGAAACGTAAAAAACTTTGATTACGATATTAGCGCGTACATCCCTGCGATAGAGTCTTAATTTATTTTTATTTTTCTTCGTTTTCGCGTATAATTAGGCATACGTTGCATATGTATATACAGATATATGCATATTATATACATATACATATATGTATATATATATATTTTCTCAATTTTT
>UELX01003265.1:0-24639 GCA_900480035.1 Eupelmus urozonus | reverse complement strand
ATTTTGTTCACTTGCCGGTTCAAAAAGCTGTCAAAATGACAGTTTTTAGAGTGCGGACATCAAAACCACCATTTTCGCGACAATCAGCCATGTATAAGCATGTTTTGATCAGTTTTGTTCGTCTTTAAAGCAGCAGACTTTATTGCCCGCTACTTTGCTTTATTGCCCGCCGGTCTGAAAATGGTCAGTTATGGCCCGCTTTTGGAGTCAATAAAACGCGAAAATCGTGCCTGTGTTACATAAAAGTTTTTACATTTAAATAAAAACAGGGTGATTTAATAATCGATTATACGTTACCACATGGCGATGAGTATAGCAATACCAGTACCAGGACTGGCGATTTCTCCGAGTACATTCCAGAATGCACTATCTCTATTGATATTTAAAACCCGTTCGACAACAAGCTCCCAGGTGTAGTCAATACCGGCGAAGGGACCACAACTCCTAGTGTCAATGTAAATGAATACATAACTGAGAACGGTGATAGCACTGATCATACCAAGGAATGTCAGAGCGAGAAAGAGTGTTTGCGTCTGTGCAGCGCGCCAAAATTTTGAGGGCGGCTCGCAGAAGCAAAGTAGCTCGCTTTTCTTTACATAAAATGTTAGCAGAAATTTGAAAATAACAAGCAAAGACATTGGAGGACTAAAGTAGTGGACGATCCAGAAGAGGCTCTGGTTATAAATCAGGTTGAGTGTGTTGCGGGCGATGTCAAAGGTCGGTGCGCCAAACTTTTTGCGTAGCGGTCTCAAAGAACGAATCGCCTGGATGAGAAATGATCCAAAGATTGAAATAAACACGTCCAAAAGAATAAGCCTGTAAATTTCTTGTGCTAATCTAGTTTGCCAACAGCCGACCTGGACGCCTTGAGTCAACCAAAAAGTCAACAAAGTGGCAACTGCTATCACAGCTATAATATAAACACGAACCATCGTAATATAAAAGGCTATTCTGTCTTTGGCGTATTTCTCGTATTTGACCTACAAATTAATTTTGAATTTTACTAATTTTAGTTACAAAATTATCTAATTTGAAAAATTCTTAATTTTTTTTATTGTCTTTTTACTGACCGACCAAGATATCAGTGGTGGAAATACATTTACTATTGTAGTCATTACAACTGGTACAGTCAAAATTGATAGAACACTAGTTTCATCAGTTTTGTGTTCATTTAATAGAAGCCATAAGAGGGCTCCAGTTCCACACACAATTGCAATTATTAATGTAGTCATTGCAACTCTTATCAAGAGTGTCCAAATTCTCATAGAGCAAGAAACATCAGTGGATGAGTTTTTAGATTCCCATAAAAGTTCTTCTAGCTCTCTGTAAATTGAAGCAGAACGTAAGCTAGCTGCTTTGTATGAGGAAATTCCCCAGTCCCAGCTGCAAAAAATTTTATTTGCATAACGGTTATAAGCACCACCAGATGTTTCAATATAACACTTTTTATATGATCGAGCCACTCTGAAATTAATCACAAAAGCACAAAATAACAAAAATGTCTTATAAAAATAAAATAATTAAATAAATTTAGTTAAAAAATTTGGTGATAAATTATAATTGCACTCACTTGAAACATAATAAAATAAATGTGAAAATATAACAAAATAAAAATGTTATAAAATATGCTGAAGGCATAAAATAGGCAACTTCTGAATCAACCATTAGTGTGCCATTTGTATAAAATCCGTAATAAAAAATACTGTTGGTAAAAAAGCCCTGAAATTCCAAATTAACATAAAATAAAGAAAAATTTGCAATAAAAGAAAAGCTTAAATTATTCTTACATTTCCCAATAATAAATCCCATGGGTTGAAACTTTCATTGTGATGAGACTGTACTAAAGATTGTGGTAAAGTTACAAATAAAAGGCTGAAAATACAGCTAATAATATTTATAATGAATAACCATCTCAAAAATTTAAAATATGTTGCAATTCCACTGCCAAAATGACCTTCAATAATTTTGATTGGATGATACCAAAGTTCAATTGTTGATCCAATTTCATGTACAGCTATTTTTATCTAAAATGTGATATTTGTTTTTATTTATAAAAATTTATTAATTATAAAAAATTTTCTTTTTTTTTACCTGTGACAAAAACATACTAAATCGATATCTTAATTTTTTCCAATATCCAATTGGTTTCCTTTTTGATTTTTGGCTGACAGATAAAGTCAACTTAGCTTTAACAGATCTTTTTAAAGTCAATCCTTGAGGCATATTTCGAATTATTTCCAGCCTTAAAAGTTCAGCTGTGGGATCATTTTGCATTAGCTTATTTTTGCGCTCAATATGATTAGCAATTGCAGCAGCTTGTTCTTCCATTTCTTCTGGAGATGTCTTAGGTAACCGTGAAATTGTATATCCTGGGTATATTAAATTAGTTGTTTCACTATTTTCAGAATCTTCACTCTCAGTTCCTGTTAGAACAAATGTTCAATACAATTGAAATTCATTAATTATTGATATTCAAAAAATATACCTTTTTCTCTGCGCAAGTTGTGCTCGTATTGTGGATTATTTTCCCTTTCTCCAGTCTCATTATTCAAAGTATAACTTATACTATTAACATTTAATTTATGACTAGGCACTTGAGCACCCAAAGAGCTTGCTAAAACCATTTGAATTTTAACTATGAATATTAATTTTAAATTTAATTAATGTAAAATTAAAACAGTTTGTTTCTACCTACCTTTGCCTAATTCAATAATTTCTTCTGGAGAATCACTTTTCACACTGCTTATTGACTTTGATCTTGGCATCCTGTTATCATATCACCAAAGCTGTGAGCTTAGACTTTTTTTAGTTTTTCCTGATATCAAATCATGTCATCTATAGTAAATATTGATGTCACTGTTTTACAGTGATGATATCAACGTTCTTTCAAAACATTTATAAAACAAAATAATTTATTTATTAACTAGAAAAAAAATTAATAACCTTAAATTTAATAATTATTAAGTATTTTAATTTACCGTTAAACTTTTATACAGTATTTATCACATATAGAAAGATTGCAGTGATCATGAAAGATTTATATTGACGCTTGTCAAGTGCGATCAATATAATCTATTGAAAAATCCATTGTCCGTTATTATGTGCTGCTATTTTGTTTGTCTCCGTTCTCCGTTATAATGATACCTGTCACAATCTGATGAGTATTTTATGTACCGATTATCGATAAAACAGATTCTCACAGTTTTTGTAAAATATAATACATAATAATACTTTCTTAAACGTTAAATTTCATTAAAATTAAATGATTATGATTAATAAATATTGGATTATTATTTATTAATATGTATGACACACATGATTTTAACATAATTAAGGTCATAAATACTAATTATAAATACATCTATAGTAAATTTATCAATAATTAAGATAAGATAGACTATAAAGATTTTTCAGTTTACAATACAAAAAAAGAAAAAATTAACATGAAAATTTTTTTGCTAAATTTAACTCCAATAAAAAATGTATTAATTTTTTGCATCTCTATTTTTCTTTACATTTAGGTATACTTAGATAAATTAAATATATGAAATACACTTTGTTTTATTGAATAATAAATTTATGTTAATCCAGAATAAAATACTTGATGTCTTACTCCAAAATAAAGAACAACAATTTTTTAACTTAATTTTATTTATTACAATTAAAAATCTTATGAATATAGTAATTTTTTTTAAGAAATTTCAAAACAGAGTTATACAAACAATGTCCCATTGAACATTTTCTTGCAACATCAAGAAACTTACAAGAGAATAATACAATCATAGTTAAAATTATGATTAAAGCTGTATACTTTATAAATATTGTACAAATATTTCATATAAATTGTGTATCTAAATGACTCATTCAAATGGTAATATAAAACGACTGGAGTATTACTGTGGAGCCATTTAAAATTTTACATGTTAGCAGTGTACACAGTGAGTTATATGCCTTTAGAATAGAAAGCGTAGCCATCAGTCAGTAAATAATTCATACACTCATTTTTCGCTGATTCTTGTATAAAAATCTATAAGAAAAATGTATAATAAATGAATGAATAAATAAAAAAGTTTTTGTTTATTAATATGAATTTTACCATAACAAATAAGTACGAATGTCAAACACATCACCACATGCTGTAATCAGCATCATCATGATCAAATGCTATGAAGAATCCAATAATAGTCAAGTATACTACAACGTTGCCGGCCAGTGTTAAATAACATGCTCCCCATTGTATCTGTAATATTAAAATTATAAGTAAAAATATTATTGATAATCTATATTTATTATATCTTTTATGGGTATGTTTGAATTATTACTTACAACAGGTCCACTCATTGGAGATCTTGCTAATACGATAGGAAGTGCAAATGAAGATACTACACAACCCATTGTAAGGAATATTGCTAACTCTAAGTAAGGGTTACTAGAAGTTCCTGAATCTTCAGAGTAACGTCTTGCAATCAGTGTTGGTATGGGTGATAAAATATAAAATAATACTACGAAAAATGGCCACCAGACTCTGAAATCAACGCATAGATATAAAGATTGAAAATTTCTAGCAATAATCTAAAAATATTAAAAATGATAACTACTTATACTGTGGAAGAGCACAACCCAGTATGACAAACGTCATCCCAATCGAACCAGCAAAAGCCAAGGTAACTAGCCTAAAATGTAAAAGTTTAACGGTTAAAATTTATTTTAACTTAAAAACATATTTAATACCATTGAAAAATGAAAATTTTACTTACGCTATTCATCGCAGTCAGTAAAAACAGCAGCATGAAACAAAAATAATAAATCAAGGTTACAAGAAATTAATATGCATAGACTTGCAGTTGGATTTTTGTCTAATATATGATTTTAATTAGAGAAAGAGAAAAAAGTTATGAAAAATTATAATTATAGAAGAAATAATATATGGGTTACAGATTAACGGGTTCATCCTTGGAGAGGGAGATGCTAAACGTCATAGAGTTTGACAATGTCACCGCGGCTATCTCACGACAAAAACATTACAATATTCCTAATAACCTTTTATTCCAGCCATTGCTGTCTCGAGTCGCTGAACTGACGGCTAGGGTGTTATCAGATTTTCACTTATTTGTCTCAAGTCTTCTTTGTTCTCTGTATTCTCGACAATTAATCTGTAAACAAATCCACTTGTTACAGTAATATTTCCATTATCCTGATGTAGACTGAAGTTGAATGTGGTTTTCCGTAAAAAAAATTTTGGGCTATGTCCACAACTGAGCTTGGCAGAGTTTACCTCTGCCAGAGTCGGATTATACTATTAGTTCGTACTCGTTAAGCTACGTTCCCATTGCGTTAGAAACGCTTGTCTGCGCGTACTGGACAAGCAAAAGATGGGCGGGAGTATATTGTTGTGTAGGAGTGTATTCAGGGGTTAATGATTCAGGTTGTCAACAATTCGTCAGTATAGCTTATATAGATAAGAATTTTACTCTTTACTCTAACGTTACGTTGTGCAACTTGGCATTATTTTTATTTTTTAAACAAGCACAGAAATGATATGGAAAATAGTAAATGATACCTAGACCAAAAAATATTTAATTTAATAATCATTTTTTAATATTTCTCTGATATATTATAAAAGCGAGTTTTTGTAAAAAATATTTTTTAAAGGAATAACAGAGATAAACGATTAAAACGTTGCAATGGCTTTTATTCATTCTACAATAATTATATTTTTAATTAATCTATAGTATATAGATATATATATCTACATCATTTATTTAAGATTTATACATATATGTATACCTTATGAATTTAATACTACAGTTATTGACGCTAGCGATGACTTTACATTGCCAAATTTCAGTACCTGTCTTGGGATTTTTAAGATTTAAACGTGCATTTAAAAAAATTAATATAAAAATTTTGTTCATAAAATACCTAATGACGTTAAAATCATTTAAAATAAAATGATGATTTTCTAAAAATAAGTGTTGACTAAAATTATGAAAACTGTCCAGTTTTTACGAAATATTTGTAGCCCCTGTCCAAAATAAAAAAAATGCTTTATAAGAATATAAAACTTGGAAAATAAAAAAGATTTTTCACTTTTTGACAATGTAACTTGAGAAAAGGAAAGAAAAAAAAGAAAATCAAAGAAGTAAAAGACGATCGCGGCACAGTGCACTGATGTAGAGAAAGATAATAATCTTGCAGAAATGTAAACGCGGCCTAAAATTGCAAAAACCCATGAGCATATTGCATGCACCCAATGAACACACACACACATCAGCTACACAAATGCAAAGACCAGACGCAGTAGATATATAGATATAGCCGCAAGAGGGAATCGACGAGTTGCGCACCGGGCAGAAAGAACTGCCAGAAGCTTGGGAGCAAAGCCGGCCAGGTGTCGCTCGGCGCGGCGTGAAAAAGAGACAGCGCTAGGCCGGCAGAGGATCGGGGGGCCGCTGTGTCGCTGTGTGTGCGTCGGCGATTCGTGAATCGCGCTCTTGTGTGCTGGACATATCTGTCTCTGCGGGCGGACGTTGCGTGTGTACGCGTGCTACTGCTGTGCTGCTGCTGCTGCCCTGTCCTATTCTGTGTTGAACTTTGCGCCAGCTAAGAAAGCCCGAAGAAAAACAATATGAGCGATCCGAAGAGGTAAGTCCAGGATACGTCTACTAGTGCCGGAAACAGCCAAGCGCGTTAATCCAGTTGTTTGAGAGCGGAAATCTCGGGGATTTTTCTCCTCGGCTCTGCCCGACACGTCGGACTCTCCACCATCAATTTTACCTTGTCATCATGTCGACGGCTTGACGCTTGTTTTCTTCGGCCAGCCGTTCTACGCTCGACTCGCTCGCTTTTTCTCGCTCATTTGCATAGAGAAAAGCGAACTTGATCCGCTGCTCGAAGCTCCGAGACGTTTTTCGTGGCCCGCGGCCGACTTTCCGGCGTTTGTTTTACGTTTTGAACGCCCCGTCATCGCTTAGCCAACCAACTGATCATGGCCGAGCAACGGTAACGTGACAAAGGCTTTTTCCTGATACTTACTCCTGCCAACGGGGAAATCTAATTTGCTTATGTGTCATTGCGATTCGCGATTGATATTGGAGATTTCGTCATGCTCACCCTCATTCTATAGGGGGCAGCGGTCAACCTTTTTTTTCTTCCTTCTTCGCCATTCGAATTATTTATGCGGTCACCCAGCGCCCGTCCAAACTCGCGTCTACGAATGGTTCGGCTAACTTTTTCGCCAATTCGTTAACGTTTCCTTTCTTTCGACTGACAAGTCGTATTTTTCACCAATTATTCGAATTTCATAAATTTTTTTTTATTATTATTACTCCGAATTTTATTTATCTATTTTTAAATTCTATAAATACAATCACTTTGTTTCAATCAACAAAGGGATCAAATTTACATTTTTAAACGTTTTCAACCCAACTATCTAAAAATAGTGTTGCAACATTTCAAAATCTATTAGTCATTCTTCTTATTACAATAATTAAAATTATTTTTTTTTTCTTTTTTATAGTGGAGAATATTTAGCAACAGCTATTCTGCGCAAAAAGGACAAACCTAATAGGCTTCTGGTAGATGAGGCATCCAATGATGACAACTCTGTTGTTGCCTTATCCCAAGCTAAGATGGACGAACTACAGCTCTTCCGCGGTGACACAGTTCTTCTAAAAGGAAAACGCCGCAAGGAAACAGTATGCATCGTTCTATCAGATGCTAACTGTCCAGATGAAAAGATTCTCATGAACCGTGTAGTAAGAAATAATTTGCGAGTACGTTTAAGCGATGTTGTATCAGTACAATCTTGCCCAGACATCAAATATGGAAAGCGTATCCATGTATTGCCTATTGATGATACTGTGGAAGGTCTCACAGGGTAAATATATGTTTTTCACAATTTTATACTGTCAGATAAAACTTTTTTAAATAAGTAATTATTTTATTATTTAATAGAAACCTTTTCGAGGTTTACCTGAAACCATACTTTTTGGAAGCTTATCGACCCATTCATAAAGATGATACATTCATTGTTCGTGGTGGAATGCGCGCAGTGGAATTCAAAGTTGTTGAAACTGATCCAGGACCTTACTGTATTGTAGCTCCAGAAACTGTTATTCACTGTGAAGGAGATCCTGTTAAGAGAGAGGTAGTGATTTTTTATAGTCTTATTACTGTTACAGAAAAATTTAAATGTAATTATTTATTAAACCTTATGAAATAAACTATTTTAGGAAGAGGAGGAAGCATTAAATGCTGTTGGTTATGATGACATTGGTGGTGTTCGCAAACAGCTAGCTCAAATTAAAGAAATGGTAGAATTGCCACTTCGCCATCCATCTCTCTTTAAAGCTATTGGTGTAAAACCACCACGAGGTATTCTCTTGTATGGTCCTCCTGGAACTGGAAAGACCCTCATTGCTCGTGCTGTAGCTAATGAAACTGGAGCTTTCTTTTTCTTAATCAATGGTCCAGAAATAATGAGTAAACTTGCAGGAGAATCTGAAAGTAATTTGCGTAAAGCTTTTGAAGAGGCTGAGAAAAACTCTCCAGCTATTATCTTCATTGATGAACTTGATGCAATTGCTCCAAAAAGAGAAAAGGTATTTATTTTGTTTAAATGTAATAAAAAATCTATGCATTTAAATCAAGTTATGCTAAAGCTATTTTAAAACTTTGTCACAGACTCATGGTGAAGTTGAAAGACGTATTGTTTCACAACTTTTAACTCTTATGGATGGAATGAAACAAAGTTCCCATGTTATTGTAATGGCTGCAACGAATCGACCTAACAGTATTGATGGAGCTCTCAGACGTTTCGGTCGATTCGATAGAGAAATTGATATTGGTATTCCAGATGCAACTGGTCGTTTAGAAATTTTGCGCATCCATACCAAAAATATGAAGCTCGCTGAAGACGTTGAATTAGAAGAAGTAAATATTAGATATTTGATTAACTTGAGAATAATATGCTAAAGATAAATAAATTATAACATTTTTTGTTTTTAGATTGCTGCGGAAACTCACGGTCACGTCGGAGCTGATTTGGCTTCTTTGTGCTCAGAGGCAGCTCTGCAACAAATTAGAGAAAAGATGGATTTGATTGATTTGGAAGATGATCAAATTGATGCGGAAGTTCTATCTTCTCTTGCCGTCACAATGGATAACTTTAAGGTATATGAAAGAACAAAAATAATTTTTTTTAATTTAAATTATAATAACATCGAATTAATCTTGAATAAATATTTAATTTAGTACGCCATGAGTAAAAGCAGTCCTAGTGCGCTACGTGAAACTATTGTCGAGGTTCCTACTGTTACGTGGGAGGACATTGGAGGCCTACAAAATGTCAAACAGGAATTGCAAGAATTGGTACAGTACCCAGTGGAGCATCCAGACAAGTTCTTGAAATTCGGTATGCAACCGTCGCGTGGTGTTCTGTTTTATGGACCGCCTGGTTGCGGTAAGACTCTACTCGCCAAAGCTATCGCTAACGAGTGCCAGGCAAACTTTATCTCCGTCAAGGGTCCTGAGTTACTGACGATGTGGTTCGGTGAGTCTGAAGCAAATGTAAGAGATGTCTTCGACAAGGCGCGGTCAGCAGCACCTTGCGTCCTCTTCTTCGACGAGTTAGATTCGATAGCTAAGTCGCGCGGAGGCAGCGTCGGTGACGCCGGTGGAGCAGCTGATCGAGTTATTAACCAAATCCTTACTGAAATGGACGGTATGGGTGCCAAGAAGAACGTCTTCATTATTGGCGCTACGAATCGACCTGACATCATCGATCCAGCAATCTTGCGACCCGGAAGATTAGATCAACTTATCTATATTCCATTGCCAGATGAAAAGTCTCGGGAATCTATCTTTAAGGCTAATCTGCGCAAATCACCTGTTGCTGCGGTATGATTTTATCTATTTCTTCGTTTCAATGCACTTTTTGTTCTTTTAAAACGTGACATGTTTTTTTTTCTTATTTAGGACGTAGATTTAATTTACATTGCTAAAGTAACTCACGGATTTTCTGGAGCTGATATTACAGAAATTTGTCAACGCGCTTGCAAGTTAGCAATTAGGCAGTGTATTGAAACAGAAATTCGCAGAGAAAAGGAAAAAGCCTCAAATCCAGCTGCCTCTATGGATGTAAGTATTTTACTTTGAGAAAACAATAAAATTTATAGAAAAAGAAAATTTAATGATACATAAAATGTGTATTCTTTTAGACGGACGAAGACGATCCCGTCCCCGAAATCACACGAGCTCACTTCGAAGAAGCCATGAGGTTTGCACGACGATCGGTATCAGACAACGATATTCGCAAGTATGAAATGTTTGCTCAAACGCTTCAACAATCCCGAGGATTCGGCACAAACTTCAGGTAAATAATTTTTAACGCCCTTAAAAATTATCATTGTACAAAATAAGTTTTTTAAATTTACAACAAAAATTGACTTGATAAATTTTCATAGATTCCCTCAAAGTGGACCTGGTGGTGCCCAAGATACGACACAAGGAGATCAACCTTTCCAAGATGATGGTGATGATGATCTCTACAGTTAAGTTTATTTTCCTCACATGATTTGTAATTTCGTTTGCAGTGAGCATACGACAAAAGGGCCTGTCTATTACCTGTGTACATTTTACACTGAAACCATAATTTTTTATGGTTCATATAAATCTAAATAAACTGATGAATTCAAGGTTTTATATGAAGTACGTGTTGTGTGTACTGTATAGTGGTAAGACTGTTAATAAATTAAGATTTTCACTTCCTCAGCTTATGACGAGCGCAGATAAAAAGCACTTTTTTCACACAACCTTTTTTTTTATTTTTCTTAATTGGTGCTCAGAAATATTTTTTAGCAGAGATTTAGTCGTAACCGTAGATCTAGAGATAAAGTAGTATAGTTTTAGTAGTTTATGGAACGAATGAATTATTTGATTTTTAAAATACTGAAAAAAATTCATAATGGAATTTTTTGTGATATGAAACACAATGTGCGAAATCATATGTGTAAAGCACGATTATTATCAAATGAGGGGCGCATTATTGTAAATGTAAAGAGTTATAAGTTGCTCTGAAAAAAGGTCTCTTGACTGAAAATATTTTAACTTTTTAAATAATGCGTGCAATTTTTATAACTACTTGGCATCAATAATTTTCGTATTTTCTAATTCATCTAGTTATTATAATCTAAATCATCATTATAATTTTAATGGATTATTCAGCTTAATATAAGTTAGAATTATTATTAAATAAAGTAATAACGAAAACTGGTCAAAGATAGACCCTTTTGCTGACTGCTAGAGCATCACTGCATACAAATACTTGTTAACAATGCACTTCCATCAAAATCCATACAATCGCTTTTTGAATTTTGATTGAAGAGAAAAAAATGATAAAAAAAAAAGATATAATAAAGTCGCGAATAGACAAAACAGTGTTTTAAATATTATTTCCATATCCATAACTTAATTTTTACAATAACTTGAGGGGGAGGATAAAAGAATTAACTAGCTGTATTATTTTGATCACATGTATTAAGAAATCTGACACATATAGTAACGTTAATGCATAAATCTTTGAAAATATTTACAATCATTAGCGAAATTATATCGCTCGCTTCCTCTCTTTCTATTCTGTTGTTTTCACATTTTTTTTTTCTTTAATATAAAAGTAAAACTATTTACCAAATAAGATTCAGTACAAAACTGGTAAGGACACATTCTCGATCCTAAGAGACTTCACACTTAAGTTCAACGTGTCGCTAAATTTAAACATTCGCTCGTACAACTCGTTCGTTCGATTAAGTGTGACACAAACATGAGCTATATTATACGATGAATACGAGAGTGCGTTTTTTCTAGTCAATAATGTACAGATTAAGTGATTCGCAGCAGCATTCATCCTAAAAAGATTTCTGGAAATTTGCTTCATTTAGCGACGTAACTATACTTTTAAATACGTTCCAAATTTTTATTGTAAAAATATAAAAATCAACTTAAGCTTCAAAGAGGAAAGTAATTAACTAGATTTCATAACGTCGTTTATAGAATTTTATATAATTATATACATATTTATTAAAAAAAATTTATTATATATAGATGCTTTTCTATTAAGTTAATCATCAGAAATTCTCAAAAATAATATAAACAGAAGTATCTTAATTATATACAAATGTTTATAAATATTAATGCATTTTATTTACTTATACAAAATTTTTCTTAATAAAAGAAAAAGTTCATTAAATGAATTTTTGACATCAAAAAATTGATTTTTTTTCACATAAAAAAGAATTTTAAGTGTAAAATTAATAATTCATTATATATAAAAGAAATATGCGCATTCTCAAAATTGCGCACAAAGTAATAAAAACGTGAGAAAATATCCCTAAAGATTTAATTGCGCTAAGGTTCATCAACCGAATCTCAGCCTAGACATTGGCACTAAATGATTATTAATCAATCACGGGCATGACGTTTTAATATGTTTTAAATTGATTAGAAAAGTTTTGTGTTATCAGTTTAGATTGATGTCTACAAAATATCGAATACCTTGTTTAAAATATTTAATTGTAAATAATTATAATCAAACATTATTTTGAATTAAATTAATTGCACATAACTTGAGAATCATCACGCTGAGATCGTAAAAAACTTTAATCATTAATTTCATAAAAAGAAAGCCGATGTAAACTCTAAAATATATTTAGCAAGCACTTTGACGCGGATGCAAACATTCAACTTTGAGTACAAAAAATTATCTAGATAAAACCGGACGTACCGTAAGCCGAGCGATTCGAGAACTGCGAATAGGTGAATCGAATTCGAATAGCTACGTCAAAAAGAGTTTCCAACCCCCCAATATTATGTAAATTTACATACGTTTACTCTTACTACTGAAGTTTTCGTGAACGATAAATAGTCAACATTGAAAAAATTTTGCCACCTGATTCACCTTAATGCGAGTATAAAAACCGTTTGTACAAAAAATCTTTCGGTGCGTTCTCGAGTCGGTCTGTTTTACGATACCCAAGTTCTATGTACACATGTTTCTCCGCAAAACAATTTCATTACATGCTTCCAAGCCGTCGATTCGTAGCTTGAGCGCGCGACGACTGAGCGTAAAAGATTGACGCTTGAGGAAAAGAGGAGCGAGAGTCGGAGAGAGAACTGGAAAGAAATTTTGGATAAAATAAAAAGAAAAGAAAAAGTGGTATAACGAGTGCTTCGGTCTCATTCGTTGGATATATGCGTGTGTGTGTTTGTGTGTGTGTGTGTATGTGTGTGTGCGCGTGTGGCCTTGTTGTCGTCGGCTTCCTTTCCGGACAATCGCTCCGGCATCCGTTGATATGTGGCTGACGTGTGCGTGCGTCTGTGTACGTGTATGTGTGTATGTGTACATGTTTACACTTGATGGTGAATAATCAGCCTTTGGCAGCTCAGTCCTGAGTCGTGCGCTGGGTCACCGGCGGGAATTCGGCGTCGTCGTCGAGGCGGAAGGTGCCGCCACCCTTGGGCGGGCTCTCCGTCGCCGCTATTATCTCGTGGTACTTCTCCGACTCTATAAATGCCAAGTCAAAAAGAAAATAGCCAAATCGGATTAGTGGATGCGCTTTCGATTAAAAGGTTGCTACTGCACTAAGAAAACAAGCATTTGGTATTCATAATTTTGTCTTGTTAAAAATAATTTAAAATTTCTTTTTTACGTGATGCTATGGCAATGTACGTCTATGTAATTGAAAATACCTTGCATTTTTCCGAGTGCATTAACATCCTGACATTTAATTTATCTCTTAAAATGCTAAAGTATAATGAATCTTTTAAGGCAACTTAATTACTTGGATATCAAAAGATTTCTTTTTAAGAGTCTGCCTTAAACTAGTTTAATTATTATTATTCTGATATCAAAGCAATTGAATTCCCTTACATTAAAAGTATATATGCAATCTTTGAGTGAATGTCGCTCTTTCCAACGATCCCTGCACGGCGATAGCTAATGTAGCTAAATTGGTTATAAACTTTCTTCTAATCCACCAAATCTTTTCGACATTAACCGAGCTTAGTTTATCGGCTGATACCAAAAAGAACGCGATTCAAATGTCTTACGAGAAAAACAGAATTCATAATTACGAACGAAAAATGACTTGTTCTTTTTTCATTGGAAATTTTTGAATATTATGTTTTCATTAATAATTATTGAGTCAGTATCTACACCGCGAGATCTAGGTAATCAATAGCCTTAGTGTTTATCAAAAACACGTGAAACGTTATTTTTCGTTCATGTTTTTATTTTTACATACTTTAGATCATGACGTTTTTCGTAGGACATTGAAATTCTGTTCTTTTTTGTATCAGACGACTATTTGTTGTTGATTAAATCATTTACACCTTAATGATAACGGCTAGTCTAATGCGCCTTTCATCGAAGGCTTGGGTTATGGCTGAATGTTTATTAAATGAAAAATGCCTGTTTTATTTTATTTAAAATTTAATCGACGATTTACCGATCATTACGTTTATTAAAATTGAAGCCTCCGTACCTTGACTACGGGTATTATTAGAGTGCACATTTTTTGTTATCAAGCGTGAAGTTACAAAGAGCAACGTATGTAGTGATGTAAAAAATATTTTCATTCATAAAAAAGAAAAAAAAACATTGAAATAATAATATATAGCCGACGCGATTTGTGTTTGGAAAGAAAGAACGTGCGGCCGTGAGAATCAAGTGTTAGTGTTAGTTGTTTATCGTTAGATAAAGAAAAAATTCAAATTAAACGATCGCAAATTGTGCAAGAACGTGAGTAATCGCTCGCTGACAACCGAAATCATGCAAAGATGTTTTTAATTCACATGCAAAAGCACATGCAATTTTTTCTTTTTCGTATGCTCTTAGAGTTATGCGAGGTATTTGTGACGAAACTGCCACGAAATGGAATTTTATGTAAGTCTGCAAATTCACTGCGATAGAAAATTTTAACACCTTTTTTAATTGCAAAATGCATTTTTCATCGTTAAACTTTTTATTGTAGTAGTATCACAATTTCTTTACAAATGCCTCGTTTTGTCAGTAATTAAATTAACATTTGAAAAACCAATTAGTTTACCATTATATATCTTATCGTTAGGCGGTGTTTCATCAAAATGACTTGAATGATGTAATATATCTATGAAAAAAAAAAGAAAAAAAATGATGTATGGTTTAAAAAAAATATGATAATCTGAATTAATTTAAAGGTTGTTCTGAAAGTGCATTTGTGTATCTCGTTGTTAAGAAGCCTGTAGCAAATCTAAAGCACTGAGTAGATACAAAAAAAAAAAGAAAAAAAGTTAAAGGGTGCGGCTGTCTAAAGAGTGCTCGCAGTTACAAAAGCTTACATTGAAGTGAAATATAGAGATAAATAAAGAAATAAAAAAAGAATAAGAAAATACAGTGGTAGAAATGGACGAGAGAGAATAGAAGGACATACCAGTACCTGACATGGAGTCTGGCGAACGGCCGCGCAACGCACCCGCGTAGCTATTTATGCAGGCTTCGGCGGGAGGTAATAAAAAGAAAAAAAACACAATCAAGTAAGGTCAATTGCGGGGGCCCGTCTCTCGAACCCTTCGAAGGAAAAGAGAAAGTAAAGGCTGCCGCAAATAAGGATTCAATAGGAAAAAAAGACGATTTACTTTTCTTCTCAGATCTTTTTTACCCTTCTCTTCTTCATTAAAAACAGGTCTAAGATGTTGAATATATTAAGGTCTAAACATTGCACTTATAATTTTACGTTAAATAACATTTTCAAATTTAAAATATAGAAAAGATTGCACTTTATGGTGAGAATTTACAATAAATAGAGTTAATTTTTCTTATTTTTTAAAATTTTACTAAATTCATTAAATTATAATAATTGTTACTTTTTAACATTGAAAACTTAAGTCAACAATAAATTTTAATTGTGCAATATTTGTCTCTAATAAAAAAAGGTAGATTGAAAGCACAGGAAGATAAGCAATGTGAGGCTTCTAATGCGTTCGTTATTCCGCACAAACACACACGCGCACACACGTACGCGAGAATAGCGTAAAATCAATCAATTAAACAAAAAACAGTAAAAATACCGCAACTGTAGAATATATGTATTACGCTAGTATCAAGGTAGCATTTACAGCGACTTTCAAGCAACTAATTTTATATCTAATATAATGTACTGGAAGTCTTAATCTACTTTCATATTACATTAAGGTGTATTATTAAATCTTACTATGAGAAACCATTGCACTATACTTGATACACACAAAATAGTATGCATTAATTATTAAAATGTGCTTTAACAAAATTTTATTAATTTTTTTTTTTTATATGTATGGTGCAATTTCGTTTCACTCTTATGATTTCTACCTTGGGTTCTGCGAATTTCATTTATTTTTAATTTAAAAGAAGCAAAACAATTTTGGGTCCTTAAATTTACTTGATGTAACAGTGACAGTATACTATCTTTTTTCTTATATATAAACGTGAAATATGCAAACAAACATGCATCGTTCCAACACTTAAATAATAGGTTGTAGTATAATAAAATTATAAAAAATATTTATAGTATTAAAAGTGTTGTGTGTGTGGGTGTTTGGCATGCCGCGGGTAGAGAAGGCTATATTCATCACCTGCTCTACCTGTGCTTGGAATATGTTAAACTCTTTATCTTGCGCTGCATTTTGTATATAATTAATAAAATTAATAAAAGAAAAATATAAAGAGTTTTAACATAGTTGAAGCATTTTCGCCTGCCATTTTTTTTAATTTTCATAAAACAATTATTTTTTTATTTTTAATACCATGCGATTAAACAAATATCAAACTTTAACGTTTAATATTAAGTTTGAAAAGTACCTGCATTTTGCACCGGCTGTGGAGCTGAGGGTGCTGATGTTTCACCAGAACATGATCCAGCAGCGGAAACACTGGCACAGTCAACTTCATCTTGTTTACCATCTAGCCTGTATAAATTATTAGTTTAAGATTTAAAAGTCTTATTTACACAATTTTTTGAGATAAAATTTTTAAACGATTTAACAGTTATTTTGAATTTTTTTAAATCTATGAGAAAATTTAAGGTAATCTTACAAACCTATGTTGCTTAAAAAGTGTACAATCACCACCTTCATGAGTATCAAGGTTATAAACGTACAGATAGCCGTCTGCACTAGCAACCAGCAACCTTAGCACCTTTTGTATACTGAAAAATTTGATTAATTTAGTAATTAAAAAAAATAAATATTGATTAGACTTTATTTTCAAGATAAATATTGATAGTTACAAAATATATACAAAAAAATTAAGAATTTTGAAAAACTTACGTTGTGATAGCACAAACATTTTTAAGTCCTTGGAAAGGTAAATGAACGCTAGCAAAAGCACGCCCTTGATTGAACACATCCGTTACCTGTGACGGTAAATAATTAGCTGAAGCAGATACGGCTTTTGTTAAATATCCCATCCAGCTTTGAGCTTCTTCTGGTGCCTGTGGAGGCCTGTAAAATATCATAGTAATTTTCAAACATTTGTAATACAAAAATTATTTTTTTGGACTCTTAATAAAGAAATCTTACACTTCTTTTGGCTCTTCCAATTTAAATATGTGAACGGTTTCTGTATTGCTGGAGCAACACAAAAACATAGAATCTGTACTAAAAGCTAGACTACTAATGGATACACATCTTTTTACTCCTCGACGAAACTCAAAAAGTTTAGTTCCATCATTTACCTAGTAAAAGAATAATCTCATATTTATTTGCTGATAAATATATCTTATGCATCATTAATAGAATATTAAGAGAATGAAGACGATTATTTCCTCGGATGAATCCATCCACAAAAATAATTTTTGACTTTATTTCCTTATTGCAAGTAGCACATTATTCCCATTTTAATTAACTGTAGCCACCTTTTGATCTGAAAAGTGGACTTAATTAAAAGAAATTTCATTTGATTTCAAATGCTCAGACTATAATTAATTTATCAATATTTAATGATAAAGTATGATAAAATATACAAAATTTAAATAATATGAACATAAAATATTAATATGATGAAAAGTTAAAATTATTATTAAAAAATATTTTTGTTTATTAAATTATAATTAAAAAATATTTTTGTTTTTATTGGTTAATACTGAAAAGGAGTAAATTCGATTATTATATAAATAAGTAATTTACTTTGTCTAAAATATGTAAAAAAACGATGAATAAAAATATTTTAAATACCTAAATTACATATAATAAAATTTTCAAAGATGACAAACATTAATTAATAAAATAAGTTTCTACATGTTCAAAGAAACTAAAAAAACTCAAATTTTTATATTGTACAAACTAGCGATTATAAAGTGCTTTGTTCCTTCGTTTTTAAAAACTTTTTCGGGAATAATATGCTACTTTGTGGTTATATCTCAAGATAAAAATGGCTATTATAGTTATGTTGAGAATAAAAGTTTTAATTACATGAAAGACTCTTATAACAGTGCCCTTCTCTGAAGCAGTTGCAACTTTGGTTCCATTAGGACTAAATGCAAGAGCAGCTAATGGACTATCATGTGCTGGAATCATTGTTTTAGCTTGCTGAAAAATTAAAATTAATTTTATTAATTTTGTTTTAGTAATAAATTTTCATAGAAATTTTTTTGATGCATTACATATATGTATTATAGAATTTATTAAATTTTCAACTTACAAGGTTAATGGCATCAAATATCTGTACTTCTCCAATTGTATTAGAGCCTGGATAAGCTAAATAACAATTATCACTGTTAATAGAAAGTGTACAGAGACCAGCCAAATTCGGTGGTGTATCTCGGATTGTGTGTAACACTTTCATATCCCTAATATTGTGGATGTACAATGATTCTTCCAAACATACTACTAATCTCTGAAACATAAATAAAGACGAAGTTAGTAAAAGGCCACTCTCTCAAAATAGAATATAAATCTAAAATCTTTTACTAAACTTTTTAATACTAAAAATTATATTGTAATTTTTGTCACTAAATTGAAGAAAAAATATGTTTTAGAAGCTTGCAGTACATTATATTTGATAAATCAATTCTTTTTGTTTTAAGTATCATTTTTAGAAATATCTTCATTGTATTAGATTGTTGAAAAAAATTAAGAGAGAGTACAATTAAGGTTTATATTACAATTTGGCTTTCTTTTGAGTAATATATTTAAAACAAATGAACTTTTGGAATTTAAAATTTCGATCTAATTTTAAAATCTTTTCATTAAAAAATATGTTTAAATCGGAGTTTTCTAAGTAAAAAAAAGCTTATTCAATAAAACTTAGTAAAAACTTTTTCAAGAGATACTTACAGCTCTGTTAAGTTTCACAGCCAATATGGTATTGGAATAACTGTAGTTACAGATCTCGGTGCCCTTTTTAAAGTGGCAAACCTTAAGTTTTCGAGGGGATGACGAGCTAACCATGGCAATGAGACTACTGTTGAACAGACGCTCGATGATGCACACATCCTCAGTATCTAAAAAAAGTACTTTTATTTAGTTTTTCTGATCCGTGGATGGAAGATTTAAAATTTGCCTAGAAAATCTTACCATTTTCGAAGATCTTTTCGAGGTGATCAACCGAGCTAAGTGAGAAGATTTTGTACCCAGTTTTTGACCCAACTGATATTGATCTGGATTAAGAAAAGAAAAAATAGCTTAAATACGTTGTATAACAAAGCGCTGATACAGATATTATATGTACGTGCGTATATAACAGCGGCATGTGGTATGTATGTGATATGTCTTATTTTGTTCCGAGGAATGCCGAGTATTATAAAACGACAGAATCGCGGGTATGTTTTAATATTCCCTCAAGCAAGTAAAATTTTTAGCAAACGAAAATAGCAATTTCGTAGAAATCGTAGACATGCCCGTATAAAGTTTTATCTCTCAATGATTTTATTTAGAATTTTATCTATACAGATTAAATAGGAGCTTTTCTAATTGGACGCTTGTGGAGGAGTGGAGGTGAAACTTTCGAGCTTTACAAGCAGTTGGTGATGACAAGTTAGGTTCTATCTATAGTGTATGTCTGACTTTTCGGCGATGATTCTAATTTGTTGGAAAGCTTGGCGATTGTTAGGATAGGGATAGATGGTGCGTGTTTGCTTGAGGATTATCGGCAAAGGGATATTATATTAAAGGGTATCTACAATACACTTATTTAAAAAAGGAAAAGATTTCCCGGTATCTGCTGTTTGACAAATAAACTTAGTTACTCCAATATTTCTTAATTACTTCCTAACATCTCTAGCTTATATCGCGTCTCACGCTTTAAAGCTTCCCCCAAACTTGAAAAACTTTCCATTTCTCCTCTCTACCGAGCGTTTCCTCATTTCTGAATTCGTAAAAACTAAACGAGACGAATCTTACAATAATCTGAAACCAGTCGCGCCCCCAGGCAATTCCAGCGAGTTTATGCATACATATAAAAAGTTGAAAAGTAAAATAAAAGCGCGAATAGACAGGTGACTGGCTGGCTCTGGCTGGCAGCATGACGAAGACACCTGCGTGTGCGTTCTCTCGCTCGCTTATAAATAAAACATCGCGAGAGAAGAAATTCAGGGTCGTCTTTCGGGCCTTGGACGCGGACAACGCAATATAATTGTGTCATCGATATGCACACAAACACAGAGGCGCTCACGCGCTTCAACTTTTTTTGCCGTTTTTAAACGGAGCGCGTGGTGAAAGGGCCTCCCCGAGATACACACACGCACACGCACGCAGAGATCCGAGCGCCTCACGGAAAAATATAGCGGCCGCTCTCTATATGACGAAATTCAGCGTGAAAATTCGTTTGACAGCGACTGTCATGGTTTACGGAGAAACAGCTGTTCTCCGATAAGCATGGAACAACGTTACGAGCTTCTATAGATCAAATTTGTCTTTCCCGCTCTCGAAAGCTCTGAGAGTGCGCGCGCCGATGTATCCACCTTTAAGTTTTTGTTTACGTGCAAAACGCTCTTTCACTCTCTGTCTCTCATAGTGCAGGCAAGCCAAGACCGTGACGCTCTCCCTCCCACTCTTTCTTTAAGTTACTCAGCTTTAGCAGTAATTAAGGAAACGAGCATTTTGTCGAGAAATAATCGCGGGGGAGAAAAATCGGTAGCGCATCGGGGGGGCTTTGTTTTGTCGCTCGGCAGTCTGCTGCAGAAAGGAAAACAAAGGAGAATTGCAATTGCAAGCGATCGAGAGTGAGAAAGACGAGAGAGAGAATGCAAAGGTTGCGCAACCCGAGAGAGCGGAGAGGGAGTAGGTATAGAGGATATAGGGGGGCAACAATAGCGCGCGGGAGAGAGAGAGAGAGCTTGGACGATGGCGGCAATGAGTAGCGAAGGGCACTTGCAGTGGCAAAACGAGAGCTCGCGCAGTGGCAAGAAACAAAGTCGTGAATTTATGAAAGGAATATGCTCGTCGAAGGAAGAAGGCTGCGGTTTAGGTTAGGCTGGAGCTGGCTGTCGCTGGCTGCTGGTGGGGGGGAGGAGAGCCCGAGCGCGCAGCACACTCGTTGTCTCTCTGTGGGACATGTGTGTGTGTGTGTGTGTGTGTAGCTATATAGATAGATCGGGTGTTGGATCGTCTATTTGTCTCTGTAATGATATACTTGTGTGTGTCGGGTACTCACGAGCAGTCCTGGTTAAAGTTGACGAAGAAAACACCGCTCTGAGGCTCGGCAGTCTGGTTTGCGAGGTTCATGAGTCCGGATAAGCTTGACTTGAGGCCCTGCGTTAGTGCGTCCACGTTGCGCGCGAGGCTTTGCATAAAAAACAACGGCGCGCGCAGACGGGGCCCAGGCTCGAGGACGTTTCGATGTCCGTTGTTTGTTGTTTCAGTCTCGCTCTCTCTCTCTCTCACTGGTCTAGCCGAGCGCCCGACGACGACACCAGAGCGCGTACGTCTACTGCGTAGCTATCGCGCGCGTTCTCACACTCTCGCTGCTTCTTCTCTCGTCCTCTCTTGCTCCGTTCTTCTCTCTTTCGCTCTCTGTCTCTTTATGTACCTATCGCGCGGCTTGTGCCACAGTATGCTGCTCTCTCGGCTTGTTTTCCTCTTCTCGCACCCTCGACTGACACGACGACGTTCGTTAACGGCGGACGCTCGTGCACTGATATCATTCCATATTGAACTGACCGAACAGCTGACAACTGCGTCTGTATTGTGCGCGCCTCTCTCTCTCTCTCTCTCTCCCTCCCTCCCTCTCTCTTTATATACCTGCGCCTGCCTAGTGCCTACACTCTACACGCTCGCACTGCGCTGCTATACTTGCGTGCTCCGAAATTTACACACAAAGATCAGCTTGCGCGTATATATATATATACATATATCGTTTGGCTCTCTGCTCCGTTCTCTCCCTCTGCGTCTGCTCTCTGCGCTGTTCGCCGTTCCTGCGACTTACTCACGTTCGAGAGGAACCGATCTGGAATCTTTTGGTTGGTCCGCGTTCCGTTGCCATGGCAACAAGCTCGCGCAACACGCGCCCCGCTATCGTTCAGTTTATCCTCGCTGCCGACTGCGCTTTAATAGCTGTTGTACTTTAACGAGTGATATTCGAGTTTGTTTTACGTACCTTTTTTTTATCGTCTAGTGTCGTTTTTTTCCTTTTTTACACTTTTTCGGTCATTATGGATTGTTGTCGTGTGTTATATCTTCCGAGGTAGATTCGCTTTATTCCGAAACTGTCTCAACACTTTCCTGGTTCATGAATTACTAGGATTACTTTCACAATGTTCTGATCTATATTTTTATATATGTTCAAATGTAAATAATTGAAAACTTGTTGTTTAAGGTAGTATGCAGCTTTAATGAATACTTCTTATCGAATTTAGAAATTAATAACTTTCAGATTTGAGGAAGCCAGCTAGTATTTCTGGAAAAGTTCGAGGTTTTAGAAAATTCGTATTTACTAAAGAATTATGGCAAGTATTAGATTTATGACTTATAAAATTTCAATAACGCAAGTTCGAGGTAGATAATGTGAAGATTGTTGTTTTATTTACTGTGAAAAGCACGATCTTTAGTTTTTGCAAAGCCCGAAAATATTTGAAATCTTCTGTATGTCAATTAAACGTTCTTGTAATTATTCAAGACATATTTGCGTGGCTTTGCATGGTAACTGCATATAAGACAATTTTTCATTGTTTTTTCAAATTAATGAATTTATATTAAAACGTATAGCGAATATCGGAGAAAACAAGTTGAGTATACATTAATAAAAGGGCAATATTAAGTAAATACATAAAAAAAAAACAAAAAAAAAAAAAAACAATCGACTTATTCTAGAAACGACGTAAACTCAACGAAATTTAGTTATCTTGGAAAGCTACGGATATAAATTTATACCCTGAAGGCCTTTTTTATAGAATAAGCATGCAAAATATTAATTATAGAATTTAATAATTTGTTTAAAATATTTCGTCTTTTATAACACAAATTGGTAGTTAAAATCAAATAATATTAGAATCTTTTGTTAATTTCCTATCAGTCTATTTTAACATAAACCTTTTTAAATAACAAAATGTGTAATATTTGAAAATTATAATTATTTAATTACACATAATGTATTAATACAATAATTAAACTTAACATAAGAGGAGTTCGTCAAAATGACACTTTTAGATGTAGAATTTAGACACACTAATTCACTACATTCGAACCGAATTACACAAGAAGATAAGAAAATTTACAGTGTATATTGCTAGTATAAGCGTGCAGGATAATTCTATCCAAATGACAGAAGAAAGTATTATCTTGAATTTAGCAAGCATGCATGTAGTAGAATTGCAGGATAGGAACTGCATGCAACTGTACGGTAGATTTTTGTAATTATAAAAATGCGTAAATGCGGAATTATAAAAGAAAAGTGCTGCTCAATAAAGAAAAATATTGCACGCGCACGCACCACAAAATAACGTAAAAAGGAAAATTCGCATATACGGAAAAATTGCATCTCCAGAATGTGACCGATCCGAATCTACGTATATATTCTCGTGTTGCACGACAATGCAACACGAGAATATATAGGTAGATTCGGGCATTTCTCTCTTTTGCTTTTTCTTTTCTAACTCTCTATACACAGCCGTGTTGCAGTAAATTGATCTTCTCATTAAATTACTAGTATTTCTTTCCTTGACTGCTATGCTGTCATATACTTGAATCTATTTCGTAAACTACATTGACATTACAAAAAATTCCGCGGGTTCAAGTTTGGATTATATATTGCGCAATATTGCTTAAATTATAACTTTAGACATAATATTATTACTTTTTATTCTGTAAAAGGCAACTCTATTACTTAAAATTTTATTTAAAAATTTGTATTTATTATGTTTTAAATCTAAATAAAATCTTAAATAATACTTAAAAGCGCTTTTAAGGTAGTTGCGCCACGCTGCCCCATATCATCAAGCCACAAATTATTAAGCCACATTAAAAATGTTTCATATTTATTATAAAATACTTTTAATTAACAAAGAGAAGTCCCTACCTCCTAGACACTAATTTTACCAGAAGAGCCCATGAGATCCGGGTCACCAATTTTGCTGAAACTTTGCCTGAAGTTTAGTTCTAGTATGAGTACTCAAAAGCCACAAGCTCAGAGTC